>JAHWFP010154562.1:0-24324 GCA_023313725.1 Lithobius niger | reverse complement strand
CAGAACTACTGACTTTGTTCCCAGGAATCCCGCCTTTCAAGTCAGAATTACTGACTTTGTTCCCAGGAATCCCGTCTTTAAAATCAGGAATCCTTACTTTTTTCAGGAATACCGTCTTTAAATTTAGGAATCGTGGTGTTCTTCAGATATCCCATACGTAAAAGTCAGAAATCCTGATTTTTTTTTTCGAGGATAGAGACCACAATCTCGGGTACTCGGATTTCTCGGTAATTCGGAATGCTAGAGAAAACGTAAGGGTTCCTGGCTTAAAGTCGGAAATCCTAAGATTAATTCGGGATTCCTAGGGCACAAAATCTGGACTGGCCCAAGCCATCACATCTATATTATATATATATATTTTTTTTTTACTTTTTGCTCAACGTTTATAATTACTACCAACTTAAAGAAGGGATGCCAGCCTCACAGAATTAGTTCATTTTTCATGGCTTCAACTACGAAATAACAAACCGTTAAAACTAGTATAGTAGAAGGCGTATATGAAGAAATCGGTTTGGGCTTGCTGTGGTCTGCTTCAGCGAACATGGGTGTTGGTTGTGAGATAATTAGTATTCTTAAATTCGACTTAAAAAAGCAACTGCAGAATGTTACAAAGTAAAAGCCGGAAAAGTGACGAAACATACACGAAAACTCGACGGTTCGGCATATCTCAGAGCTATTATCAAGAGTGTCGTAAAGTAAAAACAAATTACAAATAACACAAGAACGTCATGAGTCTTCCATTTTAACAACACAGAACTTGTTAGGACGTGTTAAAAATGGACAGAACCGTAAAAAAAATGTAAAACTAGAGGGTACTTTTATGTGACAGTGACAGTCACAGTGACAGTCACGAGAAGTATGTGTATGGGTTTACTGACGCTTCCCTGGTGTTGGAATTTGTCAACTTTACATTATTTAAATAATTCAATGTAATATTTGAACCTACTGGTGTTGTGCTGGATGTGGTTGTGCATCTGGGGGAATGAACAGAAATGCACAATGTTTCGGGATTGAGACTGGTACGGTAATTTGGTATTTGGAATACAATTTCGATTCTGAAAGCATCTGGTTTATGTGCTGCTTTGGTAGTGTTGAACAAGTGAATTTGTTGTATGTTTAAGTTGAAGTTAGATATGTAGGACTGGAGCCGCTGCATACGTTTTTGTCCACTTTGTCCTATATAAGTGACTGTGCATGTTTGATCTGCACAAGGAATTTGATTAATAGTATTTTTATTTTGTTGGTGGGGCCTTAGGGCTTCGGGCAGATGACCAGGAGTGGTTAACGGTCGTTAAACCCTTTGAAACCCTTTGAATTCATTTTGCAGCGGCTTTTCTATTGCTTGCTTCAAGTTGGGACGGTCTTTGTTTACAAGTCTGATGTCCTGTGTAAGCAGAAAGCAGCGTAACATTTCAGTTACCCTTTGAATGTATGAGGCACTAAGTATTGCACATTGGAGAGGTGTGGCGGTTTAGTTCTGTTGAGCCGAGCTATGCTTGTGCAGTGAGCAACATGGGAATGCAATACCATAATCGGTGTGTTTCTGCAAAACATGTAGAAATTCCTGGAGGAGGTGCTGCGGTTGTGTGGTGTGGGCTTTGATACGATTTAATACAATTTGGCGGTCCCTATTACCAGTTTTAGTTTTTGATATGATACACACATGAACAGCGATTTACATTGGACAAACCTAATAAAAACTTATTCAGCAGCCCCAGTCCCACAAATCAAACTTCAAACTTAAACGTGCAACCAGTTCACTTGTTCCGCACTTTGCCGAAACAGGACATAAACCAGATAATTCCAGAACCCAAATTTCATTCCTAATACCAAATAACCATCTTAATCATAAAACATTAAGATTAATGTTCATTCTCCGAGGTACACAACCATATCCAATCCAACATCAATTGGTTCAAAAATTACACTGAATTATTAACAAAATTTAGTGTTGACAAACTCCGACACCAGGGAAGCATCACCAAACCCACACACATACTGGAGTCATCTTGTGGCTGTCACTTCGTGTGGTGCTACCTACAAGCACACATCAAAGTTCCCTGTAGTTTTTTAATTTATTTTCTACTGGTCTGTCGGTCTTTAACACGTCCTGGCAACTTCTGTCTTGTTAAAATGGACTTCTTGCCACTTGACTCATGGTTCTTGCGTTATTTGTAATTTATCTTTCTTTAAGCTGCTCTTGCTAATGGCTCTGAGATGAGCCAAAACGTTAATGTTTGTTTGAATACTTCCTGGCTTTTACTTTGTAACATAACGTAATTACGGTTCTTCAGTCTCTCCTTCACCGCCGTTTGTTTCTTACAAGGATGGGGTGTTTCTTCATGATTGTCGCCATTACGAGTAGGCGCTTGCCCCATGGCAGTTGTTTGAGCCCTGTCGTTATTGAGCTAGTGGCTCCGCGATCTAAGATTGTGGTCTTTGCAATTCCGTTGTTTGGCCGGGATGTGGAGGCCAATGTGAGAGCATTATCGCTCTTTGTTGGTAGTTAGGTTGAAACGATACCTTCCCTTGTAAAAAAAAAATACAGCAGGGTAGATGTCATTAAAAGTCTACGGGGATTCACACTGAGGAGCCCGGGTTCAGATGTGGGGTTTTAAGGCCACCTTTGAACTCGGAAAATCATTAATTGTTAAAAATCGTTAAGGACGGGATACAAGATCATCACTGGTTCAAAACTCCGAGAAATAAAAAATCACCACTCTTGACAAAAGACGAAGTTTTAGTAAGCCCTCGGTTTAATAAACATGATCAGATTAATATAAGAGCATCGAGAAACAATATTGGAATTTAAGTAATTGGATTAAATGTGGATCACACGGATTGGTGGAGGCTAGGTACCTTTAATAGTCTTTTTTTAAACAAAGGCATCACGTAACGGATCAACGGAGTTTACATTATGATGATGGATTTAAAGGGGCTACTCGTTACGGGTTATTAGCTTTTAGATCCTAATGCAACGGGTTAATGACACTTGGATTTAAAGGGACTTCTTGCTACGGGTTATTATTACGCTTTACAGCTTGGTTTGGCACATATACAGGTAACATTAGGCCTGTTTTCGAGATTTTCATAACGGTTGAAGCAGCCCTATAGCAATCTTGAGACCTTTCGTAACGGATTATGCAGCCCTAGTACAATTTTGGAAGACCTCATGTAACGGATTAACAACAATAAAATGAAAACTTGAACTCAAATAAACATCGGAATTATCCAAGCTTGCACAACTGCAAACTCATTAATTATATTAAAAATGGTAAACAGGTGAAAAACATGGTTACGAAAAAAATGTTGTAAAATCCCACGAACAATACATTAATGGATTTAGTCTATGGCATCCACACTGAAACTACCAGGACGGGAAAATGGGCAATATGCCGAGCAAGGCATCGATTTATGCAACGTGGCCAAGTTTAGGTAAACGGGATAAATAAAGCAATGGCGGTCATTTACCTTAAAACACAATTTACGGAGTTGGCTTTCCGACACAGCATAACTGATGAACGTGGTTAGCTGGACATCACTCGTAATTCTTTCGGCTTAATGGCAACCCGAACTGACGAAAGAGTGAATACGCCTAACACTCAGCAGTAGACCCATTAAAAAAAACTCGAAGCAACCGCCTAGACTCCAACACGGCTTCCTGGATCGGTCAGCAGCGATAAATTAGACTCCACGACATAAAAACAGTAAGATATATGGGGGGTGGTCGAATTTGCATACCTGGTTATCAGGTTTAGCTTTTGAGGGGGGGAAATGTTTTATTTTAGACGACTGCGGCAGCAGAAATGCATCTGTAATAAGTTAAATAGTATTAGTTATTTAATCCTAACGCATCAAGCTAAAATTGACAGGTAAGTGAAAGTATTTAATAGTTTATTTAATTTCAGGAGATGACGACACACGTTATGATGACTGATAACGACAAGCAGGTAAGTTAATGACGTCAAGATGCGAGCAGGTGAGTTTGGTTTGACAGTCTAATGAGATAACGCTTGAAGTTACAGCGTAAGGGAGAGAGGAGCAGACAAGCGATACAGGCAGCAGTATGTGCGATACTTCGGCAAGAGCAATCGTGAGGCGCGATAGCGTTACATGGGGTAGTTGAGCTGATGGAGCAGTGGTTAGGTGTCGGAGGTACGGCTCTATCACTGGAGAAGTCGAGTGTGGTGCGTTTTAGTAGGACGTCATATCCCACGTTTTCTCTGTTTAATGGTGGCACCTGAGGAACAGCAAAGAAAATTGCCTTGGAGTAAGGTTGGAAGAGCAACTGTCCTTTGTGTTATTGCATGCTGATTATCATCTACACTTTCTTTGGCCTGCCAGCTAAATGGATTCTGTTCAAGTTGTTCTGAATTCGTGTCGTAGAATTGTTAATGGATGCCGGCGTTCTACACCAATATCAAGTTTGCTGGAGGGCGGTGAATTGCCAGTGGATGTGCGACCTGGAGAATTGTGTGCGAGATTTGCCTTGGTAATAACGAGAATTTTATGTTGTTTAGTCGTAGAAATTAATATTTACAACTACCTGGGTCGTTGTAAAAGGGACTTGTTGCATGACTTTCTTATTCACTGTTGACAGTTGCCAGTCTGGTTGCGGCTGTATCTGGGCTCCTTGGGTTCCACAGTGACCTTAGTGTCTGAGTCCTTGTGTAACTTGTGTCTGGTCTTGTCAGTAGTGCCTGTCATTAACCGATAGAACTTTACAGAGTGTGCTCATAGGGTTATGTGTGGTGGTGGAATTTATTGCATACCCATATCTGCAGCAGGTCGCCAAGGTGAACAGCCTAGTACTTCCTACTACCACCAAGATATACTTTCATTGTGGTGTGGACATTTGAATTCCAGCACTAAAGAAATGCTATGCTTTTCGCCTCCTGCCTACTCCAAGTGTTCTGTTGGCTGAACTAGCAGCTATTTCGATTTCTATTGATATGAGTATTGACTTGGATCCGAGATCTTTTGTTGTCTGGTCTGTATCCAAATTTGTGCTGAGTCTGAGTTGTAGTTCGCCATTGTCCTTGTCTCCGTGGACCCCAGTTGTGATGGAAATCTGCAATGAACTTCTTCGTACTTCTAGTACTGGCTAAGTCAAGCAGGCACCAACTGTTCAACATACATCCATCCATTTCGATTCCAGTAGGATTGGGTCGAGTTTCATGTCGTGTGGCAGTGTTGTTGTTGCAGCTGCTCATGAAGCTCACAGCTTTGAACCAGTGCCTCCCTGTAGTAGGATCAGGTGTTTCACCAGCTTACCTATGTGGTGCCGCAAAGGAGGATGTGGAGCATTTTTTGTTGCACTGCTCCAGTTTATTGAAGCATGGCATCATTGGTTGTCTCCGGTTTGTTCACAGTTGCTGTTACTGGATATTCAGGATGCATATCCACACATAGTTAAACATAATTTTTGTGCTCTGCATGCTGTGTATTTGTCCTGTTATGATTTAAATTATTGTGTTTTGATGTTGTATTTTGGTATTTTGAGAATGGTTGTATGGTTTTTTGGGGCAAATAATCTTTATGGTGATCTTGACTCCGTATTCAATCAATCGATCAATCATAATCTAAATCACATAATCGGTGCATCTAAGTATCAGCTAGACGATGGCATTCGGCAGCAATGCGACAATACTTTTGCTGTTTACAGGTCGGACCCTGTATGCCATACATCCAATGACGACATATGAACAATGTCTTGGCTGTCTCGGACTGAGTATTGCTGGAATAGTATCGAGGCTTAGGATGGGACATTGCTTTTTAAATGAACATGCTGTCCGTCTTGGGTGGTCATAAATTGTGACGTGTCAGTGTGAAGAGTTGGATCAGCACTCAAGTGGTCACCATAATACATCGGAGGCTGGCTTACAGGCCGTTGCCACACAACTGAACTCCGCTGGCTCACGTATATTGGTGTTTTATGAGAGACACATTATATATCGAGGGATGAGTGAAGGTATTCCGGTTCACGCCTGTTCACAAAGATTGGTTCGGACTGCTCCCAGTCTGCAGTTGGGGGGTTGGTGTGTCCGCAGGACAACAAGCAGCAGCTATCTTCAGTCTTCAGAAATTCCAAGGACATCATTCTTCGTGGAAAGTACATTGCTAATGCCTTTAACAACAGATTCTCTGAAGTATCTGTGAGGGAAACTGGCATGATGAACCCACAGAATCGCCACTGGTACTATCAGAGGTGACATCCGCACCTGCCTTGTGCCACTCAGAAAGTGCTGTCGGCATTGAGGACGTCTTATATGGCAGTTTGAAATCACAGGACCAGACAGCACTATGGGAATTGCTGGCCTACATTCAAGGTATATTTGATGGGGTCAATACCACCCTCATGGCTTTTCACTGTCTTACCACAGTTGGGAAGTGAGGAATAAGTCACTCGTCAGTTGTAAGTTACCGTCCCATTACCCTCCTTTCATGTCTGTGGAAGTTTTACAAGTGTATACTTGTGTGCAGGCTAGTCTGGCCATTGGAGCACTCCAGTGGTCTGTCAAATCGGTAGTTAGCATATGAACAATTTACAGGGCACAGGATGCCATCCTATTTCTTGAGACAGGTGTTCGTGAGGCATAGCTTCAGGGGAACATAATGATGGCTATTTGCTTTTTGACATCCGGGCAGTGTATGACACTGTCATGACTGAATGGGTCCAGTTCTCTCTCTGTTCTTTGGGGTTGTGCAAAAGGTTAGCAAATGCAATGCTGGCTCTGCTCTGTGAGCGCCTTTTGCCACTCACATAGGAGGCTTCAGGTGCAGGGTTTTAGTGTCTGGACGGGGTCTTCCTCAAGGTAGATGTCTGAGCCCCATTTTGCTTGCCGTCAAGCTGAATGACAACCTAATCAGCACACTAATATAGTGGCATATGCTGACAACATTGCAGTTTGGCTGGTGGGTGCACACATCGCTACCCTGACCATTGTTACGCAGCAGGTTGTGGGGCATGTGAAAAATCGTTTGGCAGTTCGGGGTCCCTCTGTCACCAGATAAGATGGAAGCCATTGCCTTCACGCGGAGGTCAATTATAGTCATGTCCTTTGTTGTGGGGTCGACGGTGATAACTGCATCAACGGAGCTCAGATATCTGGGTGTTCTAAAGGAGATCAGATATCTGGAGTTCTGTTGGATTTGCAGCTGAACTGGGCTGATGATGCTTCAGTTTGGAACAGTTTCCAGCAGGTTGCCTCCTCTCAATGCACTGTCATGGTGTCATCTAACTGCCAAGAAGTCAGCGGTATTTTTCTTCTACCGAACCTATATTCGCCTCCGTATAGACTTTCATCTGATCTTCTTGGACGTATTGGTCGTGCATCGGATAACTGCAGGTGTCATTCAATGAATGTTTCCAGGTAATCACTGGTTGCCTTCCCTCCACTCCAGTCTCTGCCCTTCTTATAGAGGTTCCAGTGCGGCCTCAGCCTGCAGAGCTACTTTTAAATATTTGCCTTTGTAGTATGACTATGAGCCAGAGCTATAGTGATCTTGTTGGCAGAGTCCTAGCGGACTACTTGCTTGGGCGAGTCTGGGTACAGCTGGCCTTGGCGTGACACTGCTTATAGGCTTCATGTTTGAGGGCTTCCTATTTCATCATTGTCACCGCCAAGCTCTTGGACGTGGTGTCACGACTTGGAGCATGTTTTCTACTCCCAGCCTTCTCTGTTGGCAACCTAGATTTTTTGTGATGCATCCTTTCATGAGGAGAGCAGGGAAGCCGGGTTGGGTGTTTTTTGTACTGGTAATAAAGCTGTTTTGAATTGTTTCTTGGAGGCTGTACCATGAATTTTTTTAGTGAACTGGTGGCCATCAGTAGCACTTGATGTGTTATTCGACCTAGGAATTTCACACTTTGTCGTACTACTTGACTACTTCAAGCATCTGGTTTCTTCGGCACACCTTCCACAGTTAACTGTTTGTCACCCTCTGGTCTTTGAGGTAGGGTGGAAACTGTGGCAGGCTCAATGTGTGGCTACGGTTTTGCTGTCCTTGGTACAGGGGCATGGCAACGTGAGTGGAAACGAAAGGGCTGATGAGTTGGTCCACGTAGGTTATGTCGCCGGTATCAATCCAGTTCACATTCCAGTAACTCAGCAGTATTTACGGCCAGTTATCAGGGTGTGGAGCCATAATCACTAGAAGAGGGAGAGGACAGATGGGTGAATGACCGGGCTTTGTTCTTAATACACCCTTCAATGATTTCCCCAAAGTATTTTGGCACTCACCCATTGGGTATTGTGGGAGTAGTACCTCAGCTACACAGGGGGCACTCCTTCTAGTGGGAGCATGCCTTTCACCTAAGTTGCGCGGCTATGCCAACCTGTACATGTGGTGCAGAGGAGACCGTTTTGCACTTTTTGTTTTGCTACGCATGTCACATGGTGCTGACGCAGTACTGCTAGCACGTTATGCCAACCAAAGATTTGTTGTTGACTGTTGGTGGATCTTCCCACTCTGCTGCCCCCTCAACCGATTTTCGGCAATAGCTGCCTTTCGCAATGCGTGCGGGAAGTCTGTTTAGGGCCCGGGATGATAATGGTGGTGATAGTATGTTCCATGGCAGAATTTTATGTATCATGTTTGGGATGGGTTAGGACCATGTTTGGCCGATGTTTCAAAAATGTTTGGATCATTCATGTGTATCCTTGGTGCAAGGTGGCCTAATAGTTAGCACGACCATCTCAAGTGCAAGAGGTCCCGAGTCGATCCTGATCTCAGCCACCCCTGGCATTTTTGGGAAGAGAAGGGCCCTGAGATGCCTTGTGCTCATGTCGATTGTGGTATGTAAAAGATCTTAGGACTTTACGATTGGAATTACCTAGCAAAATTGTCCCTCTCGCCTTCTGGGGCCATGAGGCTGGGAGCGTGTTGAAACTACAGTAACTACAGCATGTGTGTCCTAGATTAAATTTGAATCTTGTGATTTTCTATCAGAGTTCATGGCTTCGGTCCTCAAACTTTAAATAACCCGTTAAACCTGTACGTAACTCGTTGTTGAGAACCAAGTGAAACGGTCCAAGTTTTCACTTAAATCTCCCAGTTTTAAAGCTTAGGTTGCTAAGGTTACAATTTTGAGGCCACAAAATTGGGTTGCCAACATGACTGAATAACTTGGTTAGTTCTTCAATGTGGGCTTCGGGAGGCTAGGTGCCATGGTGCTATTCAGGAAGCAGTTCTGGACATATTCTTGTACAGTGCAGCCTTGTCTGAATTGTTTGGTTTTAGTGTTTCCAATGACCTGCCTGGTATTGACCACTTCCCGGTTTTTCTGCACCCGCGGCTCAGGATAGGAGTTTTATTTGATCGTCATCCTCCCGTCCTGTAGTCGCCCACGGTAATTTCAGGGTGTGGCATGGGACTTGCTGCACCCATCTGAGGCGTTCCTCTCTGCATACCAGGTGCTCCGGTTCCACTTGCCTTGTGTGGTAACTACCACATGCACTGTTGCTCTTAAAGATCAGTGAAGGGCTTTTCAGCAGTGGTCACGTTACCCACTGAGGCTTTGTGGCTATCCTTCAGAGCTATATCTAGCGAGTCAAGCTATATTCTCCATGAGAAGAAGACGTCCTATGGCTCTTGCCTGTGTGGTAAGGTCAGGGCTGATTGTTTGCCATCTGTTGTTTGGGACTTGGTGTGATCACAGGATCCCAGGCCCCGCCTCTACTGGTTGTTTTGTCTTGGAGACAGGTGCATCTTGAAAAGTAAGGATAAGACAAATGCCTTTAACAATAGGTTTGCAGAGGTTTTTCAATTGTCAGCCACTTCTGAACTACCACCATGTGTCGACACTTGGTCTGTGTTCTTGGCATCCCTGCCTCTGCGCATGGTTGACGTTAAAGTTACTTTGTCTATGTGTCGTTCAGGCGCATTGGGCATTGATGGGATTATGACTTCCTGAAATCGCTGAGTGATCAGGTGATGTTGGACCCACTTGGTTATTTACAGGGCCTCTTTGATGGTGGTGATGTACCTCCGTTGTGGCTCTTTACTGTCCTCACTCCTGTAGGGAAGCGAGGAAGGGTTTGTGCTTCTCTTGTTGGCCCCATCGTCTTTCTGCCTTGAGTTCACAAGCTGTATGAGCGTGTTTTCGTCAAAAGACTCTCGTGGGTGTTTGAACACTCTGGCCACTTGACTGACCAGCAGTTTGGGTACAGAGAGCATCATGGTGCACAGGATGCTGTTCTCGTGCTGGAATCAATCATTCGAGAAGCCTGGCTCAGCGCAATGTGGTTCTGGCGGTCTTTCTTGACATCAGGGCTGCTAATGACACCGTCATGACTGAGTGAGTCGAACACACTCTCTGCAGTCTTGGTGGCGGCAAGGACCTGACCCTTGTCATCTTTGCACTGCTGGGTGATCGTCCTTTTGAAACTTGCGTTGGTGGCTATTGGTCGGATGGTCTTGTTACTAGGCAAGGCCTCCCTCAAGGCAACTTTTTAAGCCCCATTTTGTTTGCTGCTGTTCTTAATGAGGTTTTGGTTGACCTTGGCCAGAGTGTAAATGTCGTGGCCTATGCCAATGACTTTGCAGTTTGGCTTGCGGGCCCAGATGCTGGCGAATTGGCTGTTGCTGTGCAGCTGGTTGTGGAGAATGCATCTGGATTTTTTGAGTGCCACAGCTTGTTGTTGTCTCAGGACAAGCCCGAGTCCCTTATCATGGGCCTCAGCACCCAGTGTCATTCAGGAAAGGATCCACAGTGGTCACGTTGACTTCTGAGTGTCCACGAGGTATCTGGCTGTCCACCTAGACTGTGAGTTTTCCTGGACCAAGGACATGCCAGTGGTGCAGCAGGGGGTTGCGAACAGGGTACGAATGCTAAAGGCAGTCTCGCACTACCAGCTGATGGCAAAGCACTGTGTGATCCTCTCGTTTTATCGTGCTGTTGTCCATCCTGCTGTCGATTACCATCTACCATTCCTCGCTGGGTTTCGGCGGGCAACAGATTGGGTTCAAGCATGGACTTATATACTATCACACTACGTGTGATGGACAGGACACTCCATACTAGTGGCTGTTGCTCAGCTCGTTCTGGACAAGCTTCTGCGACGGCCATTTTACCCTCTTTGCTTCTAACCGACTCGTATCTTTCACTTGGTTTTCATAGTGGTGAAAGAAAGGTTTACGGCGTTCAAAGAAATTGTTCTCGTGGAGACTGCAGAAATTTGCAGTCACATGTAAATATAAATCTTTTATCGCCGCATGGACATTTTTTTTTAAATACAAAATTAAAAACCCGTCGAGCCGTAACTATCACAAAACAACCAAGCAAGACAAGCAAGTACTCTCGTATTAAACATGCAAACAGAATCGTACCAAAGGAAAAAAATCATACTTCCAGGGCAGGACGGAATTTACCAGGTATATCCCGTTTTTGCCCGAAATTCAAGCTTAACTAAGGACATTTTTTGACTCGACCATAGCCAGCTTTCGAGCTATAAAGACTAAATAACAAATGCTTCTTGCTGTAAAACTTTAGTTTACGTGAACAGTGCTTTTAATGCCAGCTTTTTGAAAATACTAGTGTGAGAAACTGGGCCGGCCCCCCCCCCCCCTCCACCCCGAAGTTAGGTCTAGGAAGAAAGTTTCATTTTACCAGTAGTAGCAGTTTCTTTCCAGGATCATTGTGCAACCGGCTAGCTACTGATGTGAATAATTTACTGTTTATTTTTTTATTGAATCTTTAAATGGGAGACTTAGTTTTCGTTGCTGAGAGGATTCCGTGCAGAAGTAAAATATGATTCTAAAATACGATAAAAAAAATCCCAGTTCAGGTAGTTGGATATTTTCCCAAATTGTTTAAAGGAAAAAGTAAAAAAAATATCCTACATAACATTTCGCATGCCCTTTTTTATTTTGTATGAAGGAAGGGGGGAAGTAGTGAAGATATAAAATAATTTTTCGTCTAACCCTTCTCCCCCCCCTCCCCCCACAAGTTTAGGAAGAAAAATTAATAGTTCAAAACGAAATCCCAGTTCATGTAGCTGCATTTTCCCCCCATAACATTCCTTCTCTACAACCAAATTAGGTACCAAATTTATTTAAGATTATTAGGTAACAAATCCTCGGCATTAACAACTCTTAGGTCTTCTCTGTTGCAATTTTCACAAAAATACTACCATATTGTAATTTCTTAAGTTGTGTATCAAAGTCCACAATCAGGCTGAAAAAGGAAAAAAAAAACATTTGGTTCCGTTTACGGTAAATGTTTTGTTTTTTTATATAGACAGGGGCATCATGGGATGAGTAGTGTGTCTTGTAGGATGTATTATTTTTATACGTTATTTCAGTGGGATATTTGGCAGGCTAGTGCTTTTTTTCTATAAAATATTATTCTCTAATGATAATTTTTTTTAAAGCGTAGATTGTAGTCGTTTTTGTAGGCATTTTTTTTTTAATTCTTCACGTTTTCTCTCCGTGTGATCCTCTGCAATGGTATCGTACACGTGCTCCAAAGCAGTTGGTACTTCAATGCAGGGTAAAATGGCCGCCCCACGTAACATCATAAAACCAAACAGGAACTGAATGCATGGCAACACACGAGCGATGCTGAGTGTCTCCTCCATCCCTTAAGCTCCACGGTGCAAGTAGCGGTCAACGAAGGGCTGCGGGACATAACAGGCTGCTTGCCATCGACTCCTTTCCTTTCACCGCTTATAGAGGTTGGTAAAATTCAAATCGACTACGGGCTGCGGAGCTTTTGGCCAGTCTGTGTTGGCATTCTATGCAGAGGTGTGGGGACCTTTTGGGGTGCACTCTGTTTGATTACAAGACATCAGTCAGTTTGCCAAGGCAAGTCTTGGGTCCGCCGGTCTGGGTGTATCCTTGCTGTTGAGTCTCCCTTGGCTGGGCTGTGTGGCCCGGTCATAGTCTCCCCACCATGCAGATGGGTATGGTGTGACGACCTCAAGTCTGTCTACCGTCCCAACGTAGTCGCTGTGGAAACTTACTGTGATGCCTCCTTCCATAGGGCTAGCGTGGAGGGTGGTCTTGGCATCTTCATTGGGACATGAAAGTGAGTGTTAGTCTGTTTCTGGGTTGTGTCCCTTTGGCCTTTGTTTGCAAGCTCACAGCCATTTCGGTGGCTTTCAACGTGGCCATAGACCAGTGCCTGCTGAGGTGTACGGTTTACTTGGACTCTGCTTCGGGTTTGTACTTCCTCCAGCGGCGTTTTTCGACTCATCCTTATTGAAATCGCACTCGCTTGTCTACAGGATCGGCTGGAAAATCTTTCAGACCTGACTTCTATGTGATATCTCTCTGGCCAGGGTTCCTGGCCACTCCGATAACTACGCAACGATGTGGCAGACTAATTTGCGCACGTTGGCTTCCAGTCTCGAGGAAGCCCAGTCTGCTTGCCCTCAGCGACCCGTGACCAACACCTGTTGGTTGCATCATTGTCATGGTCCAAGTGGGACACCGAATGGGCAGCGGATGTGACGCGCTGGGTACTCCATGCGATCCACCCATCCGCTGAGTCTCCTGTTGCTTCTCTCTCTGGATGCTGCAAGGCTTCTGTCCAGGCTTCGGACCCGTCATATGCACTTGAGGAGCCATGCATACTAAATTTGATGGACACCCTCCCCAAATTGTGAGTATGGTTTGGAAGTTACAGTGTCTGATTTTCTGTTAGAATGTCTCATTCAAAGGGCTATTGGGGTGTTTGGTCCCCCGTCAAAGTCTAAATTTTGTGTGATTGTGACCCACTGCCGTGCTATGCTTAAGCTAATCTGAGACTTGGGGCCGCTGGAAATGGAAAGGAAGGGTTGTGGTTTCCATGTAGCTTGTGTATCACTGGTATACACCTAATACCATTTGTCGTTCTGTGCTATTTGCTATTTGCTATTCTCTGTTCTGTTTTCTATTAGCCATGTGATCGCACATATTGTCTTGTCATGCTATGTTTCTTGTAGATGTAGGGTGCATGGCTGAGAGGCCTTTACCCTCATTAAATCACAATTACAATTACAACTGCCTGTGACAATGAAGAATCAACTATGGCCCAACCACGAATTGAAATAAGCTAACTCTAGACACATGCTAATGCGTTGCCATCAAGTAATAGACACGAGCAAAATCATGGACGAAGCATGGATATAAATATGCAATATGTACTCTTTTCTTTGTTATTGCTAGTCAATCAGGTTATCTGGCATTCAAAAAATATAGCCGCTTTGGTGTCCAGCTCAACCTAAGTTTCAGCGAGGTAATGGAATCCGAGGCTTTGTTCCCCATTTCAAATCTGACATAAAGGAAATATCATCAGGAAGCATTTGGTCTTTGCTGGGTTTTTTTTATTATTATTTAGAGGCTCTTAAAGTATAGTCAATGACTGGGTATTTACTCAGCTACTGCATATCTGGGCAAACACCCAAGAGATTGTTAAGACAGTGCAGTTTCTATTAAAAGACCCATAATGGCTTGTAGCTCACAAAGCACAGCGTTGATTCGCAGTCTTTGAAGGTTTTAAATGCTCCCAGGCGAACCTACGGGCACCAGAAGAAGAGAGGGGCAGTTTTTCCTGTAATCCAAATCGGAAATTCCAAGGACCTATTACACGCCACAATCGACATCAGCGTGAGGTATCACTCGCGTTATACTAGAATAAAACGAACACAACCAAAATGGTAGCATGAAGACACTGCCATGATAAAACAGGTTGTCACACATGCCTAAACAACAAAATTGATCAACTCTGGTGTATTTGGGTAATTTTCGTCTCAAAAACCATTTCAGCAAAAAACGACTTATGCATCCTTAACATCTTGAACCAAACAAGAATTTACCTTTTTTTTCCTGCCATCTGTGTTACTTGCTGTATTTGTAATCTCCCGGCGAAGTCTGGAATTTTGTGTTCCGGTTTTAAAGACATAACCATCTTAACACGAGAATGTGAATTTGGTTTTTTAACTTTTCGCTTCAGTGCACTCTAGTAACGTCTGAAGTGGGATTAGTCGATGGAATTAACTTTCGCACATCAACTGACAACTGGAACTTAGTTGTTGTTCCTTCTGCTTGGCAGATATGTATGTATGGGACTTTAAAAATATTTCAGAAGTCATCTGATGGTGCGAAGAACTCTTTACACCTGCGAATTTAATGGTTTGTTGACATTTCATTTTCAGTTTGTGACTTCGTTTGTGACACTTCACTTTTTTTCTTTTAATTTTTATGATCGCATTATTGCCAACTTACCATTTGTATCAAACAATCGCTTTTCATCTCATTGTAATTCAATTACTTTCTCAATTTCGAAATCTCGACTGCTATTAGTAGACTAAAGCCAAGTCACGTTGTCGGACCTGAAGGCATTTCTGCTTTATTCTTTAAACAAACTGGACAAGAAGTTTGTTTCCCTTTCTTCTAAATTTTTAACTTGTTCTTTAAACTTGGGACATTACCATCTGTTTGGAAACTGTCAATTGCTTAAAAAGGAAAACATTTCCTCTTTTTCGAAAGAATTTGATATTTTTTTTTTATTTTTAAGGAAAAAAATATGGCCATTCTGGGGTTCGCACCCAGCACCTGTAGGAGTGAAGAGCAGAGCCTTATCCACACACCCAACAGGAATAGACTGAATACACTTGAAAATAAGGCTGTTATTTGGTAATTTGGAGACTCAGAATTGACAGTGGAAAAAAACGGGAATTTGGGGATCGAACCCAGGATTTCTGGGAGCGAAGACAAGAGATTTAGGCACAAACACAATGGGAATGAACAGTAGATACCGGAAAATACGGAGATATTTGGGCATTTGGAGACTTACCACTGAAAGGGAAAAAAGTACAGCCCCTATGGGGATAGAACGTACCACCTTTGATACTGAAAGCTAGAGTGCTACTGCAGAACCAAACTGGGCTCTGTAGGAAAGGTTTGAAAGTAACTTGCCTTAACGTAAGCTACCCAGAATGGGCGTCCATTTTGAGCTGTTTTATTTAGGTGAAGAATGGACTAGTCCAATTTGAGACAAAATCACTGATTGGTCAAAATTATGTCTCCTGTACTGCCATTGGTCAGTTTCGATTGCGCATAAATTAGGCGCCATTTTGTTGCCACTTTTGACATTGTTTTAGTTTTTGAAATTAGGCTTTTATCGTGAAAAGAGGCTTTCAAAATAGGCTTTTATGCCGAGGGGTGGTGGGTAGTTGGGTTTTCTAAATGCAGTTAATATGCCAGTGGTATTTGAGCATAATCACATGACCAGTCAGTGTGTGTTTGGCTCTGAGGCTGACAAGGTGTCTGCAAGAACATTGCCGCAGGCTACAACAGCCCCACTCACCCCTGAAAACTGGCCCAAATCCAGTCAAACTAAGACCAATATTGTCTGGAACCTAATGGACCCTCCTTAACTCCTGCCTCATTCAAAAATTTGTTCAAAAGTGGACCCAACATTGCCAGGCCCACTTGGCTCACCTATCTTCCTAAATGTGGCCCAAATTCAATGAAAAACAAGCCAAAAACATTGTCTGGGGTGCCAATTTTCCCCAGTTATTCCCTAAATAATCTACCCCCATCAAACCCTATACAGGACCTTCTGTGGACCTCTTGAAATTATTAACACACCCCACTCTAATTTGGGGATACCACTGTCATTTCTTGATGATTGAAAAAAATTAACAGTAACTTTCTACTTGGCTGTAAGATTTTATGATTTTTCTGATGAATTTGACTTTTTTTTCCTAAGGCTCTGTTTGCCCTAGTCACATAAAAAATAGAACCCTCCTTCACAAAGCCATTTAACACCCTCCTGAATTTTTTTAATAAGCTGGGTGGATTAGTTTTTGTTTTAGAAACTGTCAATGAACTACTAACAGATTTGTGTACTACCGGTAATTAGCACACAAATCTGTTGCTAGTTCGTTGACAGCTCATAAAAAAAAACGAATCCACCCAGCTTAGTCAAAAAATTCAGAAGGATGTTAAATGGCTTTGTGAAGGAGGGTTTATCTTTTTATGTGACTTGGGCAAACAGAGCCTTAGGGGGAAAAAAAGTCAAATTCGTCAGAAAATCATAAAATGAGGAAAAGAATTTCTGATAACGTGGCGTTGAAAGAAACGACAAAAACAAACAAAATTTCCGACTCTATTATCGAAAATAAGGACTATTTTAAGGTTTTACGATTGATTATTTACATTGCAAAAGTAAGGTTTCCGTGCTAGCGTTACGAAGAGATTACACAATATGCCTAGCTAAAATACTGCAACTATAATCATAGCTATACATTTGTACCGAAAATTGCAGCAAATAAAGCATCTTTCACGAAATTCCAACGCCCTCTTAAATTATTCTTGCGTTACCATCGTGGTATTTAAAAACTACATATAGTAAAGATGTCTTCACTGCCTACTGTTAAGTTGAAAATGGTCGTAATAATATAGGCCTAAAGGCTGGTAGATTATGGAAAAAAAATAGTGATGAGTCAACGCCAGCTGTGGGAAGGAAACTCGAACAAAATGTTAAAAAAAATGTTTTGATTGGGTACATGTTTCATTAAAAAATGTAGCATTAAGTCAAGGAATAAAATCCCTAATTTGCTCATTAAGGTTTACCAGTAACTTTTCAATTGCGCTAGCCCAGTTTCAGCAAGTGTCTTCGCTACGTAAACAACGCACCAGCCAGGGCCGGCTCAAGACAATTTGTGGCCCCACGCGGATTCAGTAACTGCCGCCCTCACCCCCTTCCCAACCCCGGGTCATAGGTGCAGCATTAAAAGAACCTTTATTCCCGATCACTTCATTTGTGTTAGTGTGTGATTCGAATCATTAAACAATCATTTTTCGTAAGGTCCAAGCCAATAACCATTTCACTTTTTTCTTTATTACCAAAAGAATGTGAACCCCCCCCAAAAAAACAGTAAATAAAGTTGCAAAAATGACAAATTTCAGTCACGGAAACTGGAACAAAATCGTTACCAACTATTAACAGCAAATAAAAACCACATGAAGAAACCATAAACATACTTCCCAAAGGGGGAAAGAAAAGTAAAAGAAGGTGAAGAAGAAAAAAAAGGGGAGGGGTTGGGGGCTTCTCGTTATAGTACGGTCGATGAGTGGTCCTGCTCCTCCTCCGGGCCCTTTAATCCGGAGGCCCTGCACAGCCACGTCCCCCTTGAACCGGCTCAGGCACCAGCACATGCTTGACTGGCTAGCCTGTTGAGAGAGAATGGGTGAGAAAGCGTGCCCTTTACTTCGTTTTGAACATGCGATGGTTGGGACAACTGGCTGGGAGATCAGGGCTTTGCAATTTACTTTTCAGTGAAAACCAGCCTTTTTGTTGGATTACTAGACTTGCCAGTCGGTGGAACTAAGAACGTGCAACCAGTCTGTAGTTTGGTAAATCCAGGTAATTCAGAACAGTGTTTTCTTGCGCGCACGTCAACTTTGGGCCCCCGTTTGAGCAGGGCCCTCCCACCTCGTGGAGGTTTTGGGGGCTACACCTTCGGCCCTGCTCTCCATGCGTAAAAGTAGGTATGGTGGTTGAATCACTTGCCTTCGTACAGGGATCCAGCATTCTTCTAAAGCCACCGACACTAAATTTAGGGTAAGGGAAAGGTTTTTGTTTATTAAAGGGTAATTACATCCATTTTGACATGCATGTTTGACTTTTGGATCACTTACACATTTACACAATAACTAAACACAAGAGTAAGTAAGTAAGTAAGTAAGTTTATTACAATAAACAATTGCAGTATGACAATGCAGTATGTGCCCACATCCCACAAGAGCTGATGCCCGCGTGTGGCATGTAGATACCATACAAGAAATTATAAAACAAAACATTGTATAAAAAGAAAAATTCGCTGCAAAACTTTAGTAACAACATGTAATAGAATTATTTAACTATAAACATAAAACGAATTATAAAATAATGGGAAGGTAATGGATAGACAAGGTAAGACATACTTATTGCGAAAGAAAGTTTAGCTTACAATTTTTAATAACTTTTGTATAGAGTCAGTGCTTAAGCCCAGTAGTCATTTATACAAGGATTTTTGGAATGAATTAATCTCAACAATTTCTTTTTAAGTTGTTTGGTAAACTATTGTATACCTTGCTGCCAAGGAAATAGCTGCATTTATGTAATATTTCTTTATTTACTTTAGGCTGGATAACGTAATTGTTCGATTCACTCCTAGTGTGGTAGTTCGTTAGTAAACGAGTTGTAGCATGAGTATTATTCCTCCGAAAACGAATTATAACTCGATACACATATAAATGACGAACTGCCAGAATACCTAGCTGCTGAAAAATAGGTAGCGAATGTTCATTTTGTTTTTTGAATGTCATTACTCTGACGATCTTTTTTTGAAGCATAATAACTGGAGCAACAGCGTTCATATACGTTCCACTCCAGCATGTAACAGAATACTGTAACTATGAATGACCCATGGCAAAATAAAACATTTTTAGCGTGACAAGTGAGACATGCTTTCTGAGATAGTATAATTTACATAACAGAGCCCTGAGCCTACTAATAACTGTACTAATCTGACTCCTCCAATTTAATGTGTTGTCCAAGGTTACGCCAAGGTATCGTACATCATTCACTTTTTGGATTGGAGAACAATCAAACGGCAGGCTGAGCTGCATTGAACAATTATGCATTTTTAAATTATTAACAGTTGGCCCATCTCTCTCTTTCAGTGAAAAATGAATGTAGTTACTTTTAGTAACGTTTAAGGTTAAAAGGTTCTCGATGAACCAGTCTCCAATCAAAACGAGGTCTTGTTCAATATTTATTGAGGCTTGTATTTTATTTTTGTTAACCGCAAGAAGTGCAATGTCATCAGCAAACGAAATAATACTAGAATGAGTCTTTAATTTGTAAATATCATTAATGTAAATCAGAAAGAGGAGTGGCCCTAGAACTGATCCTTGAGGCACTCCTGAGGTCACCAAAATATTGTCACTAAAATGATTTCCGATTTTTGTGCATTGTGATCTGTTTGATAAGTAATCCTTGAACCAGTCGAGCGTGAAGCCTCTGATTCCATAACGGTCTAGTTTCTGTAACAATCTTTTATGGTTAACAGTGTCGAATGCTTTCATTAAGTCCAGAAAAATACCAACAACAACACTGTTTGAGTCCAGTGCAGCATAAGTTTCCATAAGAAAATTTTGGACAGCATCTTCAGTACAACAAGTTTTCCGAAAACCGTATTGGTTGTTATGGAGAACATTATTTTTTTCCAAGAAGCCAGTAAGTCTGTTTTTCATGGCCTTTTCGAGGAGTTTTGATAAAATCGAGAGTAATGCACTGGGCCTATAATTATTTGGTTCAATACGACTTCCTTTTTTAAAAATAGGAATAACAACGGTGTGTTTCAGAATTTGTGGAAAAACTCCAGTAGTGAAAGTAAAGAACGAAAGAGTTGCGGTAAGAATACGTTACGTATGTCCGATATAACAATTTAATTACTGCATCACCAAAACAAGACACGGAGGTCGCCATTGTTTTGCTGGAATGCGTAGAAATTAATGCCGACAGACGGATCTCTTCGATTTCGACTCGCAGCCGAGTGAGATAGCTGTATTGACTGTGAGGAGCTCAAACGTCTGACGGTCTTAACTGGCCCCTACACTGCCGGCCAGCTAAGGCCGCCAGACGCTTCAGCTCCTCACAGTCAATACAGCTATCTCAATCGGCTGCGAGTCGAAATCGACAAGTGACATCTGTCGGCATTAATTTCTGAGTGTTCCAGCAAAACAATGGCGATCTCCGTGTCGTGGTTTGGTAATGCAGTAATTAAATTGTTGTATCGGACGTACGTAACGTATTCTTACCGCAATTCTTGTGTTTAGTTATTGTGCACGTGATCCAAAAGTCAAACATGCATGTCAAAATGGATGTAATTGCCATTTAAGTGCTTCCGCTACTATTCATTTATTATCTTTTATTTTTGTGGCACCCTAAGAAATATCTAAAACATATTGTTTGAAACCAGGAAAAGTCTTATAACACCAAAAAATCCTCGAGATCTGCGAGCTGGTGTGGATGAGTCGGCAAATTTACCCCCATCCCCCAACAAAATGCACTTCGCTACGCCCCCGGTTACAACTATCACATTCCACATCTGGCATTTGAACGGAAATAAAATCAAAACAGCAGGCAACTGGGCTCAAAAAACAAAAGGCACTAGAAAATATTAGGATCCCTCAGGGGCACAAGTAGACGCTTTAAAAAGTTTAAAAATTGGTAGTTGCTCGTCGTGCACGATGAAAATGCCATTGCGATAGCGCCATAGATTGTGGAAGAAAGAGAATATGAATGTGAGTGACTGTATGGCATTAACAGTATTTTTGGGGGTAGGGAGAAATTATTAAATTTCCGTATAACATTGGAGAAAATTTTATTAAACATAAGTTACTAATATGGTGAAATAACTTTAAGAAAATGATTCAGTCAGAATAAGTTCACTTATCAAACAAAAAAAGTCAAGTGCGCCGTAAAAAAAAAAGGTTTTTTGATTGAAATTTCACTTTACTTGGTAAAATGTATTATACACGGATAAAAATTGATGATTTTTAATTTAAATAATCAAAATGGACAATTGAGAAAATTGCATCTGTTTAATGTGCTGTCGTGCTTTACGAATTAAAAATTTTCTTGAATCTTTTGATAAAATGGACACGGATTGAAACGTCAGTCATGTAACCCTTTTTTTTTACGACACCTTTGACGTTTTTGTTTGTAATCCGCGAATCTTTTTACGTTTACTCAAAATGCTAGTGATTAAGTGTTGGTTCACCAGCATTGTTAGCATTTTTTTTATTCTTCAGATAATGCGTTGCGGCTCGCATTTGCTGATTGGCGCTATTCCCTAATTACAATGTTTAAAACAATGCAAAACAATAAAACTGATCGTTCAGAGTCCCGTGACTCCGGAATGGTTCGACCAGTCGGGGACGCACGAAACAGAATTCTCTTTGAGGATGAAGGAAAACGAAATTTCTGGCTTACATGTTTCAGAGTTTTTTTTTTTTTTTTTTGCATCTGTTTAAGTGCTGTTGTGCTTTAGGAATAATTTAATTCCCACCAAAAACGAATGTACGAATTAAATTATCCTTAAAGCACAACAGTATTTAAACAGGTGCAATTTACTGAATAGAGCAGTGGCAAGATACGTTACAGTCGCTGCGGCACTGTCATCACGTGACCTTGGGTACCTGGTTTCTGGCTTGGCCCGTTCTAGTGGATGCGGGAAAATCACCCTGCCTTCATTTTGTTGTTTTCGTTTGTCGTATGATCAGCGCTGATGGCAATTTATTTCTTCTTCATCAAAATAGTTTTCAGTTGTTGGATTTTGGGTGCTGATGGGTTCGCCCTTTTTTCTTTTCCAGCAATTCAGCCATTCGTAAACGATTTGGTCGAAGCTAAACCAGCCAAACGTTGTCTGCTTGCTTCAAACACGAATGTTTACCTCCGTTACAAGATGGCGGCACGCGTTGTTCGGTTGCCATTAGCAACGGGCAGCGTTTCGTCTTATTGACGGTGCTCTATTGTACATTTGAATATTTCAATTTAAAATCCTAAATTTTTATCCGTGTACATTTTAACAAGTAAAGTAAAACTTGGCTATGGTAAGAATTAAAAAAATTGTGTGATCTTTGCTGATTGACGGATTGATTGGTTGATTTGGTTGATTTGATTGCCATCACTCCACAATTTATTTAAGCTTGCTTTCTATGTGTTAGTTAAATACGTTATTATTTGCCTTATAGAGTTGACCCAATATGACGTTTTCACGCTAAGCCTTGTTTGTTGTGATAAATGTGATTAGTTTGTGTAATTTTGTATTCTAAGTGTATGCTAGAAGCGTAAAATCGACTTGGATTTCGTAATTTCACCTGTTGTTGTTTTGTGCTATCATAAAATGAATATAAATAAAGAAATAAATCAAATTGTTTCTTGTTTTTATGGAAACATTTCTTTTTTCCGGTTAGCCATATTCAACCTTGTATCCTCCTAGTAACAAGCAGTTCTTGTCTATTTTCTTCGTGATTCTTTGAATGAAACCAAAGAGAACGATTTCATTCGTCCATTTCTCGCTTGTTTTGACCATTCCATATCTTCTGCATGTTTTTTTGGACAATGCCCTATTACTATCGCATGACATTAAAAACTCCCCGATACCAGTACTTCAGTTTCCTTCCTGCCCGAAATGTCAGAAAGGTTCCTTAGCAACATATATGTAAAAAAGTGGTATATTATGCTTGGCACAAATCAGTCTTCTCGCCAGAGTCTGTTTCACCCTCCAAGAAAGGTATCTTTCTCTTCTGGTCTCTCCGCTTTTGGTAAGTGTTTGCAGGATTTATGTCCTTTCGTACAGTTAGACGCATTTACTGGTGCGGTAGTTGGCTTCTGGCGACTATCTACGTTCAAATAAATTACCACAGCTATCTTACCGATTTATCTAAGTAAATTAATAAATAAAATAGATTTTACAAATACAGAAATATGCCGTAAGGGCAGGCAGGGAAGGGGTGAATTACCGTCTACTAACACTGGCCCTGAGCGTTAAAGTTAAAAAAAAAAACCTTAGCAAACGGGACAAACTGATCATGTTTAAATTTCTTTTAAAAGTCGCAAGGGATGGCGAGGTGACTACAGAGGATAGCAGGGAATTCCAAACTGGATACTTTTCGGTTTGAAAAGAACCGGCGTTCAGTGTGTCCCAGGCGAAATAATTCACGTGCTCCGATGACACGGGAGTTTTTCATACTGAGGATGCACAACATCCTTTGCGACAGCATATCGTCGTGTCTTTCAACCATCGATTTTAACCCAATTTAGTGGCTAGTCAGAATATTCTGTTCGTTTATGTTAGTAGGTTGGTATCATACCAAAAACCCGCAATGGTAAAGCGGCCCACCAAGTTTTCGCCATAAAATGTAGTAATATCAGAGCCTCAGTAGCTACGTGTGCTTTTAGGCGTCGTTTCAAGTCTAATAGTCAAAATTTTTCACTTGCATTCTAGGCCGAGTTTGTAGATTTAATTGCATTAATTAACGCAATTGGGTCGTTAAGGGTGTTTGGGAATTTTGATTTGCAACCATCAAAATTAAACAGGTATCATGAATGCAATGTGCAGCAATCATTATTCACGGAATTTTATCACAGAGTAATAAACCACTAAAAGATTATGCCACACAAAATGACACCTGAAAGCACGTATGTCACTTCTTTCTGTTAAAGATGAACACAAATGGTACGCATATTTAGCCCTTACAACAGACTAATGATTTTTTACGAATTTATTACGACAGTAAAAACGAGTATTTTCAAATAAACACCTTTTCAACACGCCT
>JAHWFP010154561.1:144721-155314 GCA_023313725.1 Lithobius niger | reverse complement strand
CTGACAAAAATTAACTCGTGCAGGAATGCCAGCTAAGCTGCTTTCAATGCAAAATCTGACCCTCAATAACGTTGAAAATGTGTAACTAGCTAGCTAGCTCTAGCTGATTCTAGTCCGCTCATCCCCATGTTAATTTCCATAGGGCGATTATTCATCGATACCGACATACCGGGAACCCTTCAAGCTTACGAAATGGGACGAATGGCTGCAGTGATACGAACTGCGTACTTTTTATGGTTGCGAGCCTAGGGGTGTAACGGGGATGGGTGCGGTTAACGCTCGCTAAAACCCTTTGAACCCCCCTCCCCTTTTTTTTTTGTAACGGTGATGATGTGGGAGGGTGCGTAAGTACGAAAATATTGTTATAACCATTGTTAGTATTGTCGGCATCGTCTCTCATTGGACAGCCAAAGTTCGGACAATGATAACGTGCATACTGACGTGTATGCCTAAACACACACTAGTGTAGCACGATAAATCTAAACAACGTTGCCAAAGAAATTGTATTCACGTCCAATTCACGAAAAATAAACCACCGTTGGAGGGGGGAAATGGCCGGTCGGTCTCACCCGAATGCTTTTGTAGAGGATCCTCGCGCATGCGCAGGGTGGGTTATGCAGCTAGCAGTCTCCTAACAGCTTTAAAACTCCAGCGAGAGAAGCATACTTCAGGGAAGAATGCTACAAATTTTCAGGTATTGTATATTTCCGAACGGCAATAGAAAATCCTTTATGTCCTGTCGCAGGGTATCACAGCTTGAATCTAGGAATAAAGCCGCAGAAAAAAGGCCTGGAAAAAAGTCAGTAAAAGAAGCCACAGTCAAAAAAGCTGCAGAAAAAAAGTTTTCTGGTAAAATACGGCCCAGGGCAACTGACCTAAAACCTGACCTAACATGTAACAAAAACAACACGAAAAACTACAACAAAATATGGACAAAACAATTTGGCTTTTTCCTTTAGCTGTTTTCCCACCGCATTTCTTCCTTCGGTTGTTTCTTCCAGGCTAATTTTTTTTTCATGTTTTTTTTTTTTTGCCATGCACCTTCAGTTCACACTGATTCAACGTTTTGATTACAGCAGATTCTAAGGATGTAAACATATGTTTGCAACATTTGTGGTTAAATTTAATTCAAGTAAAAGAAACGTCGTGTGCTGGTTTTCGAGATATGGCCCCGCCTAACACTGACTGGTTTAAGTGCACTTCGATGCGATTTGGGTTTTAATAAGATTTCTCATAAGTCTGGATTTTTACGAACCTGGAACTCTTTGCTCAGACACAGCCAAAAAAAATAGGAGAACAAAATGAGAGTTTGCACACTATAATACCAAGTGGCTTAAAATAAACATATTCCAGACAGACCTAGAAAAAAGTGTGTGCAAGTTTAGCTGAAAATTACACACACGTTTTACAAAATTCGATGGGTTCCGAAGACTTTGACACTATTCATATATACTTTAACTTTTTCTCGATTAACAACAATGAATTATTTCCCTTCCCCACCGGACAGCTCCGTTACCCCCCCCCCCCGGCTACTTTTTGTACACATACGGAAAAAAAAAGCAATTGAGGCAAGTCATGGCCCAGTCCTAAGGACGTGGGGTTATGTGCGGCTGTGGGAATGGGAAAGGGTGCCGAAAATCCTGCACGCCTCAAAACTAATATGAAAAAAAACCAATCGTAATCCTTTAAATGCAGTAATTTCATCAGATCAGACTTTCGTGTAGACTTAGTAGGGGGTGTGTTGGGAGAGAATTCAATCTACTCTTTAAGGGCGCCCGCGCACTGAACGGCCAGGTCGCGTGGCCAGTGGTCGTTGCGGCCAAAAAACACGGCGACGTGCCAAGCGGCTACGTCCGTTTTTCATTGATAGTTCTCAATCACGTGGTGAAAAATGAACCCGGAGAAGGTATGGTCGCCCTGTGGCCGCTGCGGCCAAGTGCGCGTTGCTACATATGCCGTGAGTATTTTCGTTATGTGCTCGGAGGCCCCTAAACAGCGAAAGGAGTGAGGTACTAAATGAGCATTGAACTAAGCAGACTTTCAGGGGGGGGGGGCACTTGAAAAAAAAGTCTAGACTTTTTTATGACCTTTTTTTGAATGACCGCCATGTCCCCGTAACCCTTACAGATGTTCCTCAAAAAACACTTACTGCCTGAGGGGGGGGGGGGGGAGTGCCGGAAGTGTCTCAATGCGCGTACATCCTAGCAAATGGTTCCTTGCCCGACCAGGGATTAAAACTCGTAGAGGCCTGGTGCTTATTGTGGCCTTATTTGCCTCCCACCAAAAATGAGTTTTCTTTTTTTGAACAATAATTTCTTCCTGTTACTAACAGTAAAACCCAACAAATTCCGAGACGAGGAAACTAACCTAACCTAATAACGCCCCAAACATTGTTCATTGCATGATCATTCCCTACCTGGTGAAATTCAGTCAAGTTGTTTAACTACCTTATCTGACCTAATCTGTAACACCACACTGGAATTCAAACTTGTTTTGGATTTTATTTTTTCTGTGAATTTCACGTAAAAGTGGGGATAGGCCAATTACCACTTTTCAATGTAAGTGAAGCGTTTTAACGAAAATAAACAAATTGCTTATTAGATTGTGTAAACGAAAGTACTTACGCTTACGATTAAAATGTGTTGCAAACATCAAACTACAGCGTGCAAAAACACTGCACTGACAGAAATGAAAGGGCAGCGAGTATAAACAAACGCCTGTCGTAGCATCTGGGGACGGTAGTAAAGACTAGTGTGCAGCCATCTACATTTAAAAAATCACTAAAAAATGTTAAAATTTTTTGTCTAGGTAGCTGCACACAGGTCTTCACTGCAGTCCCGAACGCTACCACCACATGGGCTCGTCACAAAATACGAATAGGCCGGCAGGACGAAAAAAATAACACAAAAACACACAAAATTCGTCATTTGTGACGAGCCCCTGTGGCTACGACAGGTGTTTGTTTACAACGCAACATGTGTTTTACGCGGGTGTTTGAATATTAGGGCTAAACACATTTTACGTCGAACACTACAAAACCGTTTCCTTTTTGAACGTATGCTATCCTACAGCCAACGCTATTTGGAAAGATTTTCAGCTAAAACGTCTATAAAACACTTAGCCTACTAGATCTGTCTAATCCGTGTTTTGCATATTTTAAAACAACCATATTTGCATTGCACAAATTCTTCTCCAGTGGCGATTCTTCGATAGGCCATTAAAGTGGGAGAGTGCATGGCACACCGATAACGGACGGTTATGCCTTCATTACGGGAACGAAAACAATCTTAGTAGTTGTAGACTGGAGTACAAGTCTGCCAGTCGATGGCTGAATGAATTGCATCGCTGTGTCCTTGATGCATTCCAAGACATCACGATTGTTGTCGGCTTCGCTTCGTCGGTTCGTTAAATCAAAGGACTCTGTTGTCGGCCAGGTAAAAACATATTGGGCCTCTGAATGGATGTTGTGCAACCATGCTGCCATTGGTGGAAAAAAAAAACGAAACCGAAACTCCCCAACGGTAATGATAAGTTGCTAGTCGAAGCGCTTTTTTTTTTAGTACATATTACGGCCGCAAGAGGACAACGTGCATGCCCCGTAAGCTAGCGACAAGCAGATACAAATACAAATATACAAAGTATACAAATATCTACATAAAAATATTGTTGCACAATTAGGAATAGTTAATTGGGAGGGATTAAACACTTTAAAAGATCCAAATGAAATATACACAAAAATTGAGGATGTTATCTCACAAATTTATAGTAATACCGATCCAAAAGGAAAGAAATTACAAAAAAAAAATCAAAAAAAAATTTCCGAAATGAATGGATGACTGATGAACTTGTGAAAGCAATTAACGAAAAAAATCGTTTGTGGAATTTTATAAAAAGTGAAAACAAGTGTAATTATAACGAAACAAGGGGTGATTTTGAGAAATATAAAAAACTAAAAAAAGAAGTAGCAAAGAAAATAAAGACAGCAAAAGAAAATTATTATGGTAACTATTTTGAAATGCATAAAAAAGATGGAAAAAAGGTATGGAATAAAATAAATAAATTAATTGGAAAGCATGGAAAAGATACAAACATTGAAAAACATTTTGAAACACACTTTACAGAAAATACACTTAAGATCTGTGAAAAATTTTCAGAACACTTTGAAAAACAAATACCATACATAAAAACTAAACTGAAGAACACTAAAAACAAAAAAAAATGGTTGTAAATTAAAAATCGTAAGGAAAAATCTAACAAATGGGAGTGTTATAAAAAATACAATGGGGATAACTGAAGCAAATAGATATGATATTCTGAAATTATAGATCAAATCAAAGTAAAAATATCAAGTGGTCATGAAGGATTTATGATGGAGCACTTTGCAGAAACAAAGGAGAAAACATGCGAATTTATGACAATATTAATCAATAGTATTATTAAAACCGAAATTTGGCCAGATAATCTCAAAAAACAAATTATAAGACCAGTTTACAAAAAAGGAACTCAATAGAAATAGAGATAAAGAAAGTACTTTAATCTTACAGGTCAAATTAGAGAATACAGAACCAAGTGGCTTTATAACAAGAAAACAATGATTACAAACAATGATGTTTACAAAATAGGAATACAAAGAGGATTTATATAAATGAAAATATGAGTCCTTATTATAAGTCACTTTTTTGGAAGACAAAAAACTTCGCCAAGGAAAAGAATATGAAATACGTTTCGTTCAGCATTGGTAAAGTGCACATGAGAGAAAACGAAACACGTCGAAAGGTAACTACTGTTAGATCTGAACTTGACCTGGTTTAAAAATATCACCATAATTCATCAATTATGTGTTTGAAACTTTTGAACACTTGAAAGATTGTTTAAAAAATGACACAAAAGAAAAAAATTGGATTGAAAACATTAAATGTGAATATAAGAAGTTTACGGAAGAATTGGGAAAATTTGCTACTAACAATGAAAAAAAAACGTATCTCGTGGGATTTCATTATCTCGTGGGAAATCAACATAAAAAAAGTGAAAAAATTGAAAATTACAAATTGAGGATATACAGTTGAGGATTACCAGGGAGCATACCAAAAGAGGTGGAGGCGTAATGGAGCTAATAAATAAAAAAAAAACTGGTATTCATAACTTTAAACATCGAAATGATTAAAGTAGACGAAAATGACTGCATAAAACTAAAATTTAATTTTCAGGAGAAAAATTTTGAAGGCTGAGCCATTTACAAAAAAAAACATAAATAAATAAACTTAAATACATAAGTTAACTAAAGAAGCTAATTGAAAATGGGGACAAAACAACAAATACATATATTTACTTAGGAGATATCAATATTGACATTTTAGTTGCAGAAAATTTACAAATTGATAAACATGAACAAAAGGCAGTTGATAAATATGAAAATATTTTGGCAAACAACGGTTTTCAAAAAACTTATGCCCCAACTGATGGCCCAACTAGAGTGAAAATGGTGAAAAAAAAATGAAATCGTAACACAAAAAAGTTGCATTGATCATATTTACATAAAATCTAATTCATGGTTATCAAAAGCAGCTGTAACTGAGGAAAAACTATCAGCCCCCCTACTTTATAGCATGCTGGATATGGAATGATAATAAATTTAAACAAAATAGAAAAAACAATATGAAGAAGACTGATAACAGAATTGAGTACAATCATAAAATGATAATTAGTGAATTAAAGAAAATTAATTGGCATGATCTTAATCAAGAAGAGGATGTGGATGTAATGTCTATTGAAATAAATAATAAAATACATTTAATTTATGAAAAAAATACGATAAAAGATAAAAGTAGAAATAATACGAAATTTAATAACAGAACGGAATGGATTTTAAATAACACAGTGAAACTTATTGATAAAAAAATAATTTATGGAAAAAATAAAAAAAACGGCAATCTCCATCGGAGGATCGATATAAACAATACACTGCATTAAAGAAAATTAGAAACGATAAGCAATGTTTTACAAAAACATAATTGAAGATAATAAAAATAAAATTAAAAAAGTATGTGGGATGTAATAAATGAATTGACAGGGAAAAATATAGAAAAGGAAAACAATGACAAAACCTTAACTAATGCATTTCCAAAACAGTCAACACAGGATACATGTGAATTATTTAAAAGTAAGTTCGAAAAAGTTATACCTGAACTTAGAGAAAAATACAAAAACAAAATGGCGGAAATTATTGAAGGAAAATTTTTTTTTTATTATAAAACTAGAATACAAAAACTAGCATATGAAAAAACTATGTACATTGACGAACCAACAAATGAGGAAATTGAAACTATTATAATGGAAATTAAGGATTCTAAGTCATCTGGAATTGATGAAATTATGACACATCATACCAAACAAAGCAAAGTAAACAGCTCAAAGGTAATTTGTTTGTTCATAAAAAAAATCATTAATGAAGAAAAATGGCAAAATTTATTTAAAATACAAATATGGAGGCCACAGCATAAAAAAGATTCGAAATAGAAACAAAAAATTATAGATCCATCGCTTTATTATCCATAATCGATAAAATAATAGAAAAAATTTTCTCAAACAAAATAAATCTTTCTAAACAAATTTAAGCTTTTATCAGAAATACAATCAAGACACACGCTAGTGTGTCTCCCGCTAAGATAAAACTATAACATCCAGATAATATGTATATATGAGCATGGCGACTAGGGATGTGCAAAACTCGAAATTTCAAATCGAGTTCGAGTTTGACATCGTTGTATAAACTCGACTCGATCTGAAAATTTTAACTCGACATTTTCGAGTTTCAAGTTTTACGGAATATCGCGATGGGAATCTCGTTATCCTTTCTGCTTCTGTTAGTCAGTCTGTGATGTTCTCACTTCTATAACCTTTAGTTACGGACAGTGGAAATATTTGTTGAGTTTTAATTAAAAAGATCGTAAAATCTTCGATAAATTGCAACAAAACATAGCACATTTACTCAAGTTTTGTAGAATAAATCCTGTAGTTATACAGTGACGGTCGTGCGTGTAGTGTTTTTGATACAGAAAAAAAACTGATTTATTTGGTTCAGTGTATGCATGGTTCCCACTAACATACTAAAATAATTTCCCCGAGTTTACAAGGTTTTCAGAGTAGTTGAGGTCAATTTCCAGGTTATTTACCGTACGTATTGAAAGGAAATGTTTTTTTTTGCGGATTTTGACAGTTTTTCTTGTTTGTAGGGCTGGCACATTGCAAGAGAGCAGCTCGATTTAATGAACTGTTAGGTCCCAACAGAAGTATTGGGATACCATTTTAACCACATCGTCTTAACATACTGTGTTTAACGCACTTAGGCCTTAGCCTAAAAACCTGACTTTGTTTTTTCCCCCGAGGTTTCCAAGTTTTTTGTGAAAAATCAGAGAAAACCCCGAGTTTTTCTAGTTTGTAAAACCATATTTGAAACTCGAACTCGACTCGAAACTCGATACTTAACCCCCAACTCGACTCGAACTCGACTCGACTTGAAAAAGTTGTACTCGCACACCCCTAATGGCGACCACTATACACGTTGTGTCTTTACAGCAAAGGTAGTTTGGCTGTTTTCAGCCATCTGAGGATAAATAACTACGCGACAGAAAAGGCTGAAACTTGTTTAATCGGGAGACTGGTCGCCTGACAACATAGAAGTCACTATTAAGGACACAGCTTAACGTTTTCTTGTTGAAAAAACGACGTGAATAACGTTGATATTTGGCTAATTACTTACTAGTAACGCTTTTTTTTTGCATCACGAAAATAAATTCTTCCATGCGGTAAATAAAGCTAGTTCTTAGCTCATTTTACAGGTATTGCTCTGGAGATGTGCCCTTTCATATGGACCTTTCTAATTGATCAAGTAGTTCAGGGGTTAGGGAGCTCCAAAGGTCCAAATTAATTGTTTTACACTGTTTTAAACATTGGTATTACGCAACAATACCAAACTGACAATTAAAGAAATTCATGCGTTTGCAAGGGATACTGCAATACTAATAAAACTGCTAATCAAATGAAAAAAGGTGACTGCTGTCCTCAAAATCTAACGAAACCAAAAAAAAAAAAAAAAAAAAAAAGAAGAAAAAGAAATGGACCAGAAAACTAGATTGGCATTTCAAAATGGATTTCATCAATTTGGACCAAAAATTACTGATATCTACCCCAAAACAAAACTAGTTAAGGATTCCCGCCAAGTTTTTCGGCCGTGTTAAGTCGTGATATCAAACGCCAAGCTCTTTCGCCAAGTTAATCTCACCGACTAATACTTCAAACGTTAAATGAAATAATTGAAAATTGTGCTGTAAGCAATTTTCATACAATCTTCGAACTATTACTAGGTGTGATTAGCTTGGCGAAAGAGCTTGGCGTTTGATATCACGACTTCACATGGCCGAAAAGCTTGGCGGGAATCCTTACCCCTGGTAACGCTTTTTTGTATCACGAAAATAAAATTTTCCATGCGGTGGATAAAGCTGTTTCTTAGCTCATTTTCCAGGCATTGATCTAGAGATGTGCCCTTTCCATATGGCTTCTTCTTATTGGTCAAGTGCATCAGGGGTTAGGGAGCCCCAGACGACCAAATTGATTGTTTTACATTGTTTTAAACAATGTTTTTATGCAACAATGCCAAACTGAACATTAAACAAATTCGTGCGTTTGCAAGGAGATACTGTAGTACTAATAAAAATGCTAATCAAATGAAAACAGGTGACTGCTATCCTCAAAATCTAAGGAAACCAAAAAAAAAAGAAGAAAAAGAAATGGACCAGAAAACTAGGTTGGCATTTCTATTTCATAATTACTAAGAAAAAAAGGGATTTCATCAATTTGGACCAAAAAAATCTGATATCTACCCCAAAACAAAACTTGTTAAGGATTCCCGCCGTGTGAAGTCGTGATATCAAACGCCAAGCTCTTTTGCCAAGCTAATCCCACTGACTAATACTTCAAACGTTAAACGAAACAATTGAAAACTGCGCAGTAAGCAATTTTCATATATTTCATTTAACCTTCGAACTATTGCTCGGTGGGATTATGTTGGCGAAAGAGCTTGGCGTTTGATATTACGACTTCACACGGCCGAAAAGCTTGGCGGGAATCCTTACCAAGTTTTGTTTTGGGGTAGATAGGGTTATACAAAAAATAAAAGCACAATCGATTTACTTGTCGAAATTAACGAAATTATAACTACAGCTTTAAACAATGGACAATATGCAGTGGCTATTTTGATTGACTTGCAAAAAAACTTTTGATTGTTTTGACAAGGATGTTTTGTTGAGGAAATGTGAAAAAATTGGTTTGAGAGGAAAGATACTTAGCATTATTAAAAGCTACTTAACAAACAGGAAAGCAACTGTAAAAATTCAAGAGGAATACAGCAATTACACAGACATCCAATATGGCATCCCACAGGGATCAGTTTTAGGCCCTTTACTATTTCTGATCTTTGTGAATGACATTGAGGACGGAATTGAAAAAACTTATTTATTTCTCTTTGCAGACGACATGATACTAATTTTAGTAGATGAACTTAAGGAAGAGATGAACAAGAACTTGCAGTTTGACTTTAATATGTTGAATTGTTGGTTCATTGACAATGAGATGTACATTAACATAGAAAAAATACTGTATATGAACCTTAATGTACCAAAATTGAATAAACCAGATAAAGTTCATATTCTGGTGCATGAAGAGAATTGTTCATACTTACTTCAAAATAATAATACAGACAACTGTATCAACACTTGTAACCTATTAGAAATAAAAGAAAATACCAAATATTTAGGCTTAAATATTTATACAAACTGGAATTTCAAAAGTCATATTAAAATTATTATGTCAAAACTGAGAATTGTCCTTGCAAAAATTTTTCAATTAAGATATATTTTGAATGAAAAAAATAAAATGAGTTTCAATGCAGCATGGATTGAATGTCGCATTAGGTACGCAATAGAAATATACGGTTTTGCATCAGAATACATAATCAAAAGACTTCAATCCTTACAAAACAAAATTGTAAAGACTTTATTCGGAAATGGCAAATATAACACAGCTGAATGTTATAAAAAAAACGGAAATTCTAATTTATTGAAATTAGAGACAAAATAGTAATTTAAAAAAACTATTTCTCGAATATTATACATAAGAAAGCAAAAGCAACTAATCGGGATAGGATCAAATGAAATTTGATTTACCACTATGAAGCAACAAGTATGAAGTTAGAATAAAATATATTATATACCCTTCATATTTAACAATCTTCCTGACACGTTATTATTACATAACAGTATTAAAGAGTTAAAACCCAAATTGAAAGAAGTTCTGTGCAAAGATGTTTAAATGGCTTATGTTAATCAACAAAGTACAGTTTTTAATAACTTTCACATTTGTTGCTATAATTTGTTTTATTTAAAATTTTGTTGTACAAAGTGTACTATTGTAATGTTGATATGTGTTTTATGATTGTATGTGTTGCTCTCACACAAGCCCGTAAAGACTTCAAGAATGTATAGCAATAAATTTATTATTATTATTATTATTATTATTATTATTATTATTATTATTATT
>JAHWFP010154561.1:94509-144711 GCA_023313725.1 Lithobius niger | reverse complement strand
TTATTATTATTATTATTATTATTATTATTATTATTATTATTATTATTATTATTATTATTATTATTGGCGGAGCGAGCAAACGAAGCGTAGCCTATAACGGACACCAAATTGCAAAATGATGGTTGATTGGTTGGTTGGTCGTTGGTTGCACATTTTTAGTTTGGATGGAGCCCAAACCAATAGTCCGATTGGAATGAAATTTGCAACATCACTTTATACCCCCAAAAGTATTGCTGAGTCATAATTTGACGTAAATCGGGCAATTATTACGGAAGAAATTACAATTTTTTGAATTTACTTCTAACACTCACCATTGTAAATTTGGAATCCAGCATAGTTAAGCAATTCCGACAAAGCATGCACCATGCTCGTGGTAGTCAAGTGAACTTTAGAAAACACGACAAATAAAATTTTGGTTCCTTCTTTCTAGTTAATAACCTTTTTCGACGTAACTCAACGAAATAATAGCATTTGATCCTTGCATTTAACCACTACAGGAAGAAACACAACCATAAAAAAACAAAAGGATTTCAACTTACAAACGTTAGTTTCATTTGAAAAAGGAATGCTTGGAGAAATTCACTTCAGCATGGCGACAATAATTATAGTCGTTTACACTAGTGATGGGAATCCCGATATGATACCTGAAATCGTCGTATCAAGGCCAAGCAGTACATTAAAACAAAGCACAGAGCAGACGACGTGTTTATATCAGATAACACGAAACAATGCCTGCCTGTAATAGTTTAAAGATTCCTCGTTGCAACGGTAATGTGAAGTCTCGAAACCGAAACCGTGTCGTATGAAGGAATAGGCCTACTCTCGAGAGCAACAGTGTTGTTAGCTATACTATTTTAGATTCTGGTTGGCCACTCCGCGCGGATTTTTGGACAATGGATTGTTCACGCCTGGTAAAAATTTCTCTTCGAGCAGACGAACCAACATGGCGACCTTATCTCTCGCTTCATCGCTTTCCCGACGTGGAAAACCTCTGAATTCTCCGGCTAGGGAGATTGTTTGCAATGTTTTCAAATACATGGAGACTCAGAACACAACACGGATGCTGAAACAACAAATTTAAGAGACCAGCTTTGCCACTGGAAAATCTCAGAGAACGGTAAGCGTGTCTTGTCAGTAGGAAAGGAAACACCGATACCCAACTCTGGCCAAAACTACGGCATGACGATTAGGCCTAACGCCGCAGACGCCGCCGCGACGGCCGAGCACATCGAAAGCTGAAGCGCGCAGAGAAATTGTCAAGCTTGCCCGCCCTTTGCAGCTATGATTCCGACTTACGTAAGTCCAGAAAATGTTGCTCTACGTTGTAGTTCTTCGGCAAGTTAATTGCGTAGCTACAACCAGTGTTTGTTTACTTGGACGAGATGTGGGCCAACGAACATCACAGCCGACAGATGCAGTGGCACGGCAAGGAAAAAAGTTACCTGGCCGCCTCATACCACCGGGAAAAGATCGACGTTTGATATTATTGCATGCTGGCTCTAGCGAAAAGAATTTGTAAATAGTGCTCAACTTCTTTTCATTAGAAAACTAAGACTGGGAATTACCATGAAGAAATGAACGGCGAGTGTTTTAAAAACTGGTTAAAAACTACTACCCAATATTCCGGCCAACTTGGTGATCGTGATGCACAACTTTCCGTGTCATTCAGTTCAACTCGACAAGGCAGCAACAAGCAAAAGCAATAAGCCAGAAATTATTTCGTGGCTCGAAAAACAAATTTCGTACCACTGCGAGCTGAATATCATAGATTTAATTTGAGCCCAAGATAAAGACGAAATAAGAGCATCCAACACAAAATGTAAAATTGCAGACGGCAAAACATTAACAACTACTGCAGTAGCCAATGTAACCCCTGGTGACTGGCAGAAATGCTTTAACCGCGTTGTAACGCTTGAGAACGATTATTGGGGCACTGATCATCTGATTGAATACCGAGTCGAACCCTTAATTATTGAAGTAACCAACAGCGACGACTATGACTACGAAGAAATGTAATTTTCTACCACTTCAACAAACTCCCTAGCCAATGACGAAAACTGCCCATTTAGAGCTCTCAAAACTAGCCGTCAAACATTTCGAAACAATTACCCGTAATTTACACAATAAAAATAAAACGCTATCCCCTAGACCCCTACTCAATTCTTATATTATCAGTTTTGCAAAAATATAAGCCCACTCCTGATATATTCTGGACAATCTTTTGGCTCTGTCATGAACGGAGATTTCCCCAGTTACAAAAGTCCAGGCATTTGCAATTTTCCAGTGTGGATCTTCCAACAAACCATGCCGCTCCCCCCCCCCCCCCCCCCCCCACGTAGTTAACCCTCAAGAATTGCTTAAATCAAAAATCGGGTACGTATACTTCCTCCAGCATTATTAAGAAAAAATATTCTAAAACAATAAATAAAACTAAAATAAAATGAAATGAAATAAAACAAAATAAAAATATCATCGTCCTAAGAGTACTACCAATTTTCGTAGATGCTAGCTTAAACAAATCGTTGCGAGCCTAGCACATGCAGGAACTCAGTGCGTGTACAAGGATCCAGTCACCACCAATGTTAGTGCATATAGTAGACAGGCGATTGCAAACGATCATAAATACAGCTAATTAGAGTGGCCAACCAGAACCTAAACTAGTATAGTTAGTTGCTACTTACGAAATAAAATCGCCAGACAAAAATTAGGCCTAAATGCTAAATATTAGGCCTAAAGCCTAAAACTAGACATAAAAGCTAACACATTTTTAACTTTTAAGTTGGTATTACTTTTATATTATATAATAGAGATCGCTGTTGCAGTGGGTGATAGAGATGTGCGTCTCAATATTTTTGTCGGTGTAAGTGTCAAGTTTTGTACCTGCGGCATCATTGTGAACCTTTTAATCTTTTGATTGTTGTTAAAAACTATCCTATTGATGATTGTTTGGCTTGCAGTTAAATGCCGTATTATTAATTTTTTAATTCTCGGCTTACACTTTGCAAGGCAATTGCTATAAACAATGTAAGAAATATTGGCGGCGGCAGCTCGAACAGCGGTTGCTACACGTGCCGTTTTATTTTCAGTCGGCGGCAAGGGTGTGGGCTGTGACAAGAGGCTACAAATTACTAAACAGAAAATAAATGCTGGAGTAAACGAAAACCTATTAAAATAAATATCATACGTTACTTAGGCCTATACTTAAAAAAAAAAAGCTAAAACAAAAAAAAGGCTAGCAATGGGCAGCAGTACCTCCCACCTAAAGGCAAAGACCTCAACTTAGCCGAGTGAGTATTGCACCTTGATTTTTAGGAGCATTTTAACAAATCATTACAATAGGCCCAAAGCCTGTTTCCTAGTTATATATCGAATTTCATGAAAAAAAAAGATATTAAGAAGGAAAACCTGGAAATAAAAAAGGAAAATGTCCAAATATAAAAAAAAAATACTCCCGCAAGTGGAGGATAAGGTTGAAAAAATTAACACAGAAGGAAAAGATATCATGGAAATTAAAACAATATTAAATAAATTGCAACAAAGTCAGAACGAAGCTGAACAATATTCCAGAAATAAGAACGTTGCAATTTATGGAGTGGACACCACACAAATTGAAGACTTGAAGGAGATAGTGCATCGACTTGTGGATTAATAATAATAACAGAATTTTGCCACAGGAGCAGCAGGTCTGGCAAGAATCCGGGGATCACTAACAACCAGCTCCACTGGAAAGCTAAGCCAAAAAAGCTAAGAGAACAGAGCTAAAAACAAAATCACCAATAAAACTCGGGACCGTTCAAGAAAAGTTTCAAGCAATCCTTTGACATTAAATAAATGTACACAAATCCCTGTAAATTATATAAAAGAAAGTGAAAAACAAACAAAACATAGAAAATCATACACTAGAAATAACGTAGTACAGTAAGCCACCTTTAGGCACTTCCGTTTCGTCCGAGTGGCATGACCAGGATTCGAACTGACAACCTAATTCTTCTAAAAATCACTGACATAGCGGAATAATTCTTGGTCGAATGAAGCCCTGGTTACGGCTGTGACCTTAATAACGTTCAGTGAGTCATCTTTATGCCAGTGGAGAAGTGGCCGTAGTGATAAAGGTGCTATGTCAGTGATCTGGGGACGAATTGGGCTGCCAGTTCGAATCCGGGTCATGCCACTCTGACGAAACGGAAGTGCCTAAATGTTGCTTACTGCACGACGTTATTTCTACTTCATGATTTCGCTATTTTGGTTGTTTCCCCTTTCCTTTAAAAGCTTTGACATGATTGACCGAAAATGTTTTGGACTGCGAGCAAGGATTGCAGCTTCTGGAAGGGAGCTCCAGACAGGAACAACTCTCAAGGAAAAGAAGTTCTTTTTACAATCTCGGTGCGAAGCTTGTACAGCCAATTTAAAGGGGTGGGATGGACTCCTAGTAATAAATTATCAAGACTGGCACATCGAAATAATGCACTGACTCCCAACACGAAACAAAAATAGTATAGAGTAAAGTTTATGTTATGTTACATTTGATTGTTTTCGACGGGACGATAATAATTGCGACAACGACTTCTGTTTCTGACTGGTGCTAATTAACGAAACCGTCATAAAGAAGAATTTTTTTTAAATGGCGATAGAATTGGTCGTTATAGTTCAGTAGGAATAGCCTAAAAATGAGTTGATGTAAACAATTAGTTCGAAAAGCAAATTCCAACGAAAATGGACTTGGAATGACTATGAGACATCACTGTTAAAATGCAACCAAATGCAACCCTCTGAAAATGGCGGCCATGTTAGAAAAATGGAGACACCCAAAAACCGTCTTTTACAATTTCCACGAAAACGGCCACCTGTACGACATAAATGCATCAGCACAAACGTAAAGGTAATTAAATTCTATACGAAAAAAGTTGGTTATAGAACTCTGTAGAATGAACGTTTACAAAGTTATTACCGATTATATATTAGCCAATTTGGCACCAGCTTGGAAAAATGTCAACATAGCATATGCATTTTTCCTCAGTTTCCCAGAGTGTTGTGTTAGGTGTCTTTCCGTACGTTTATTGGATCAAGATATTTAATCGCAATAAATTCATGTAACTGTAGTAAAGTAACTAGTGTGCAATGGTTTGGCGGAATTCGCTCTGATGTTGTCCCAATGCGACCATAGTTTTAAACATGTAGGGCGGCTTGGGGCCCAAATTGATGGAATTATTTGCTTACTGGGAAAAGCATGAAATTTGATATGGATGCCCATGAAGGGAAAAAAATACTTACCATACCAAGTTCAAAAGCCCTCCACCCCCGAGAGGAAGAAGGGGTGATTTACTCCAACCATCCCAAAATATCGGTTTTTTGGTTGTTAACTCAACAAATCATAATTATAATGTAAAGCAAAAACGTTCAGCACACAATTCTGGACAAGAAAGGTGATATACATCTTTAAGGGGAAAATAACCATTGAACCCCAAAATCGTATTTCAAGTTTAACCACTTAATTGGACGAGCACTCTATTGTTGGTTATTATAGTGACCTTCAGTCTCAAAGTGCTATTACGAGCTTTCTAATGGACATGCTTAGGATTTTCTGAAAGGTGGAGATGTATTCTTTCCATCAATCCTAACCAAAATTGTTTAACTTAGATAAGGACCGTCTTAGGTACATTTAAAAATGAAGAGGTAATGACGTATAGTGGCGAAAGCTTATGGTTGATTTTCGAATTCAAAGTGGTATTGCGAGCCCTCTAATAGACAGAAATAGACATGCCCAGGATTTTCTGAAAGGTGGAAATCTAACCGAAATTGTTTAATTTAGATAGGGACCGTCCTCACACCATTTAAAGGTAAAGAGGTAATAGCGTAGCGGTGAAAGAATATAATTGTGATTTTCCATTTCTAAGTGCTCTTGCGTGCTTTCTAATAGGCTGAAATAGATACACTTAAGATATTATTTAGCTTAGATAGGGACCGTGGTACACATACTTACAGGTGAAGTGGTAATGGCGTAGCGGTGAAAGCGTATGGTTATTTTCTTTTTTAAGGTGCTTTTTCAAGCTTTCTAATGGCCCGAAATAGACATGCATAGGATAACCCGAAAACGGTGGAGGTGTATTATTTTCATCAATCCTAACCGAAATTGTTTATCGCAAAATTGTTTATCGGAAATTGTCCTACGCCCGTTTAAAGGTATAGCTGTAATTGGTGTAGCCGCTAGTTTCAAATACTAAGTGCCATTGTAATGCTCATATCTGTATTTGTTTCTAAGCTAAACAATTTCGGTTAGGATTGGTGGAAAGAATATATCTCCACCTTTCAGAAAATCGTAAGCAAGTCAATTTCGGGATATTAGAGGGTTCGCATGACGACTTTGAATTTGAAAGGCACCATATGCCTTCGCCGCTACGTCATCACATCTTCACATTTAAATAAACTTAGGACGGGACCTATTTGAGTCAAACCATTTTCGTTAGGATTGATGGAACCTTTTATAATATCATAGGCATGTCCATTTCAGGCTATTAGAAAGCTTGCAAGAGCATTAAAAAAATTAACTAAAATCACCAAACGCTTTTGTCACTACGCCATTACCGCTTCACCTTTAAAGGGCCGTTCTCATTAGCGCGCGGTAGAACACGGCAGACGGCAAAGCGAGCCGTAAGCAACGCAGGTCGTGCGGGAGCGCGTTGTGCTATATCACATCTACTGTGAGGCTCGGCGAGTCCGTTTGGCTTGGCCAATCAGAAGACGCGATAAGCTGTTTAGGGGTGAAGCAATAGAAACACAGGTAGCAGTTCGACCCTCGACACCGGACGTAAACGAACAAAACGGCATGTGGCATGGGGATGAACGCTGCCCTAAAATCAAGAAATCCCCCCGTAATTTAGTTGTTTTTTGGCTTAAGCCTATAAACCCCTGCCATTAATCAAAAAAATGGGTACCCATCTTTTTTCGAGACTGAGTGCGGATACGGAATAATCCGTACTACGGACCAACCATGTGAGGAAAAAAATTGTCGAATGGGAAAAACAACCACAGGAAAAAATTGTCATCTTTTAAAGTTTTACTGTAGCGTAGGTTAGGTCCGTTGCTTTGACTCAAATTTCTACAGACAGCGAAAAGTTTCATTTTTTTAAAATTTGGCCTTTTTTTTTTCATTTTGGCTTATTAATTTCGGCTTTTAATTTAAGTTTTTGGTTTATTATTATTTTTTTAATTTTTTTTTAATTTGGCTTTAAACAAATAAATTTTTGCTTCTAGCTTTCTCCCCTAGATTTCGCCAAGCGCTGTGTTACTAATCTCAATTCTCAGGACTGGTGAAAATAAACGTCAAGTGTACCGTAAAAAAAAGTTATATGTTTGAAGTTTCATTTCATTTGTTAAAATGTGAGCGGATAAAAATTGATGGTTTTTAATTAAAACAAGCAAATGTACAATTGAGAAAATTGCATCCGTTTAAGTGCCGTGGTGCTTTACCAATTAAATTATTGTCAAAACACAACAGCACTTAACAGGCATACTTGGTTATTTCAATTAAAAATCATCAAACGGGGATGGGGGGGAGGGGTAAATTTTGATATTCCAAATAAAAATCATCCAACGAAACGAACTAGTAGCCAGGGCCGAAGCTACGCATTTTTCGGGGGGGGGGGGGAAAAGCCACTTAATTTTCCCCTCCCCCCCCCCCAAAAAAAAGTTTCATTTCGTTGGTAAATCATATTTCGGTCAGTAAAATCAGAAACTGATAGAAATTAACAGAGATTAAATACGTTTGGCATCACTTAATAACACAATACGCAGAGGCCTAACAGTTAATACGGTCGGCCAGGAAAAAAAAAACAAATACCACGAGCAGCACGGTGTGTTGCTTTTTTTTTCCTGATCGGCGCTGCTCGTATTTTGTGTCAAGCCCTAGTGGCGTAGTAGGTTGCTGACAAGGTATTTCCCAATTCAAGTAAGCTATATATATATTGCTCAGCAACCATTATAACATAGCCGAAATATGCGAATTCACCTACGTATTTTATTTCACCGACAGACTAAACTATTAGTCATGTGTGCGCAAATTCAAGGTAGCCTAGTGTTTGCAACGTGGTGGCCGGCGGTGTATTTGTTGTCTGTGATGGTGGAATAGATCGTGGTAAGCGTTACTAAATAGTTATTGAATTCCTTGCCTGTTATGCCGAGTGTTGATGCCAAAGTTCTTCAGCCATTATTATTTTTTTTTGAAAGTCTTTACCCTCTGGTACAACCACGAATAGCGTCGAGTTTATCAGCGTCTCGGTACAGTCCGCCATTTTCGTTTTGCTGGAGCGGGATGCAAATAACTTTTTTTACACGGGCCCTCGGGATCCCAGGCGTCTCGGATCTCCGGCGTCATTCGGATCACGTAACCTCGCTCTCAGAAGTTCTCTGCCCTCACCACAGATTAGAGAGTGGCCCTCACACTAGCTGGCAAATCAAACATGGCGGAAAACGGCACCGATTCAAATGAGCTCAAGTGAGCAGCAACCAGTATTCAGAGCTAATCCGCACATTTTTCAACAATGAATCTACTTCTCATTGCAAGCGTTCACGGGAAGATGAACTTGAAGACGTTTCTCCGGCTTCCTGCATTACGGTTAGTCGGCAAACCCGCGTGAACGCTCGTTCAAATGAGTACGGTAGTTGATCTGAGGTTGTTCAAAACATGTTAACACCTATGAACGATCGAGCGAAATATTAAATTTAAAAATGTGCGAATTAGCTCCGAATATCTGGTTACTACTCACTTGGGCCAAGGATGCTTCTTTATGTATTTCGTATGGTTTGGCAGTGCTATATTACGAGCTTGGGGCAGGGACCTAGACTTTGGCGACGATCAAGCACATCCACGTATTCGCATTGAATTCAATGGGAGTGATGTGATACGATCTCGTTTCGTGAAGTTGTTATGACTACGCAAAACAAATAAAATAATTTTAACATTGAAGATAGATAATTTATGGTTCCTCTCATAACATAGTGTGAAGTTGGAAAATGTTAACTCCAGTAGAAATGTTAAAAAAAAAAAACAGGTTCGCAACACAACGCATCATTCACATTATCGCCTACTGGTTGCTAGGCAACAACAAGTAACGCAGGCAAGCCATCCAAATTCAGCTGCCCAACAGCCAAACTAACAAAATAATTGTGAAATATTGAATTAACACGTTTAATTTTTTTTTTAATTAGTATAAAAAAAAGTAATAAGACGAGTGTTTGTTTTAGCCCCACTTGTGTTTGAAATAAATCACATAACTCACGAAAAACTGTTGGACCACGCCAACCGACGCCAAGGTTGAATCGACAGAAGCGTCTCGTAATTTCGGCAGTTCTATTTCCAGGGGCTCGTCACAAAAAACTTGTTTTGGGACGACCCCCTCTGGTTCTATTACTTTCGACAATCGAAGCGTGGCGAGGCAAAAACTGGTATAGTTAAATTAACACGTGGCCCCTTGAAGCTTGTGTAGAACTTGGATTAGGGAAACAAAACGTAGTTAATACTTTGACAGTGAAAGTTGTCAGATAGCGTGCATGCATTTTAATGCGACTGCTCGTTTGTTGACATACACCGAATTAACCGGTGCAAAGTTAAGCTCCAAATCAACATCGTTTTTCTTAACTCCCGATTATTTCGTGAAATAGCATTGCAAATAGCGTATATTGCAATGGTGGAATTAATCTTGCTTGGGCTCACTTAAATCGGCGCCGTTTTCCACCAAGTATGATTTGTCAGCTGGTGTGAGGGCAGAGAACTTCTGGGAGCGAGGTTACATGATCCGAATGACGCCGGAGATCCAAACGACGCCTGGGATCCAGAGGGCCCGTGTAAAAAAAGTTATTTGCGAGCGGGATAAGGTTGAAATGTTTGTGACGTCATGACTGGTTGTCTTTGATTGGTAGCGCTCACCTGAGCTACCGTCGCGGCAGGCGGAAATGTTCGGCTGTCGGAACTTCGACGCACGGCGCGCTATCTCTGCCGCTGACCTAGTTTCCATTGTTACCATGCCGCTAACCGCGCTCTTGCTGCGCGGTAGGCTCTAATGTGAACCACCCTTAAGTAACATAGGACGGTCTCAAGTTAAACAATTTTGGTAAGAATTGATGGAAAGAATCGATCCCACCTTTTAGAAAAACCTAAGCACGTCCATTTCGAGCTATTAGAAATATCGCAAGAGAACTTTGAAACCAAAGGTCACTGTAACAACCATTTGAACAATGGAGCGCTCGGTCCAAATTATAAGGGGGGGGGGGGGGGGGAATAATTACGGCCTTACTTTTCCACAACCGTGTCTTCCCTCATCCCACTGGGCTCGATGGGGGGTGGGGGGGTGGGGGTAAACATGCTATCATAGCTACTTTTTCCCTTCATGTGCATGCATACCAAACTTTGTTTTTCACAGTAAGTGAACAATTCCATCAATTTGGGCCGCAAGCCGTCGTACATGTTTAAAACAATGGTCGTAATTTGGACAATATCAGGGCGAATTCCGCCAAAACCATTTCACACTAGTTACTTTACTACAGTGACATGAATTTATTGCGATTAAATATCTTGATCCAATAAACGCACGGAAAGACACCTAACACAACATTCTGGGAAACTGAGGAAAAATGCATATGTTTTGCTGACATTTTTCCAAGCTGGTGCCAAATTGGCTTATATATAATCGGTAATAACTTTGTAACCGTTCATTCTACGGAGTTCTATAACCAACTTTTGTTGTATAGAATTTAATTACCTTTTAGTTTGTGCTGATGCATTTATGTTGTACAGGCAGCCGTTTTCGTGAAAATTGTAGAAAACAATTGTTTTTGTGTCACCATTTTTCCAACACGGCAGCCATTTCAGAGGGTTGTAGGTAACGCATTACACGATGATAAATGTGCTTCACATGCGCGTTACAATGTACTTAACACTTCCGCAATGCATCTAGCGAGGCCATATTCGTTTCCGTAGCAACCATGACAGCGAGCAACAGCCTGGACTGGCCTGAAGTTCCGACCAGGGAGCTTGGATTATACGTAGCTTTGAGAGGGTGGGCGACGGGCCCACTTAGTATTGAGCTTTACCGCGAGAGATTTTGGGAGCTGCTTCAAACGCATTTGACGTCTCTGCATCCATTTCGCCCCATTTTACGGATACTAGCATCCCATTGGCTTTTGATTTTGCTGATGAATCGACATAAAACTGGACTAACAAATGAACGAGTACTCATCATCAAACTTAAGCCGGACCGCTCAAATTGTTTAAATTGTTTTAAAGTGCATTAAGGTACAATCTACAAATACAATCTACCAGTACAATCGACAATGCGAATGAAAATAGAACGTTTGTTATCAGACCAGAGCACCGTCACAAGCGATCATCGCAAAAGCACGCCATTGTTTTGGTTTCGACCCAACGACGTTAGCTACTCTCGTCTTGGGTAATCTAGTAAGAATTTGTCCTTCTGTTTTAATAATGTGTACTATGGTAAAATCCACCCACATTAGTCAGTGGAGAGAGAGTTAGCGATGCGATAGTGCCTCTTCACTCCTGTGTTGAGACTGGATTACGACGGTAGGCTTAACGTAGTTCGTGTTTTCCCAGCACCAACCAAAACGTTTTACGATGAAACGCTCTCAGAAACTATTCAGGTACGTTATTTGGCCATACATAATTTTCATGAAACACCAAAAATTAGTCGATTAGCATTTTTCAGCAGATCTCAAACTTTGACAGCCACTTGTCTTCCAAACGGAAGTAGTGCCAAGATGGCGGCGATGCCAACAACAGCGCAAGCGATAGCTTCTACAGATGCCTTTTGAGAAATCTATTCGTGGATTTGCAAAAGAAACACGATTGCTGGACGGCGTGTTCGAAGCTGCTGTCTATCGTTGCAGAACCGAGTTCAAAGTAAGTATTGAGTGTTTGACTGCGCCACGCAAACGAAATACGAACAATGCATAACGCTGCATACCATTCTGTGGAGGAGGAAAAAATATCAACGAAGAGTTTTACGTAAGGCTGACTTGTAGGTTTGGCTGCAATAATGCTGTTGATATCACGATGTTGTCGAACCCTAAACTGTGCATTAATTGAAGGTGCGAAAACACGGCACGATCACAACCGTTATTCAATCGACAGCCTTGCTGCGATGCACGGACACGCGTACGTAAAAATGCGACGAATTTACGTTTTCAGAAATTCGGAAAAAGTTCATGATTTTTGTCGAAATGACGAAAAAGTGACACGTGCCGTAAACGAATACGATTCTGTACAAAATTTCTCACTGACGACAATGAGACGAATTACTCAGGATTTGAAGTTTACTTTTCGTCGTAAACGTCAGCGTCACAGCTTGGCTAACCTGGCCTGGCCATGAACGAGACGATAGGCTATTGTTTTAGAGGAAGAGGGGGAGGAATGAGAAGGACATTCATTATTGGAGGAAACGAGTGAGGAATCAGTGTTTGAACAGGCTTGTGATGAGTTTCGGAAAGTTTGACAACTTTGGCTTGAAATACGTGGCGTAAGGAGTGAAGTAAGACATTTGTTACAGGTTCCCCCCCCCCCCCCCCGGGCCGGATTTATGCTCCTGCCGCCTGTAGTCCCAGACATAACGCCGCTTTTCAAAGCCCCAAAAACTTACCCTCCCCCAGACTCTTAGGAATGTTTAATTTCTGCATTCCCCCCCACCCCCCTCAACCAGCACCTTTCTTAATTTGTAGATTCGTTTGCGATCTATGGAAAACTGGTAGGACAAAAATAAAGTAACCTATTTCTGTTGCTCTTTGAACTTAAATTAAGAAATTTTTGGGATTTGGTTACTAGGACCTTGTCCCTTTCTTCCCTTGGTTCCCTCTGTTTTTTGGTAATGAGCATTGCTTAGTTTCACATGCTCACGGCTACTCATTTTGACTAATTTTATTTCAATGCTACGATCAACGCATGACAACCAACCCTACACAAAATGGCCATACAATAAAAAGTTCGTAAATAACGTAACTACGATTTAAAGAAAAATCAGTATGTCCTACTCACTCACATACAACACCGACCCTGCACTCAATCAGTACTAATACGACATTGAGTTGATAGAGAAAAAATGTTGAATTGTTATACCCTGAACAATTCGCAGATATTTGGGGAAAAATGAGTCATTGGTAACTTCAAAATCGGTCTACACGGTACTGCACGGTTATTGTTGAGAAAAAGCATTATTTGTATGCATTGCACATGATTGGGTTGCGGCCCTAATAAATACATTACATTACATGATTGCAACAACTTTTTTATAGTGTCATCTCTTGACAGGATGCGGTATTTCGTCACGTTTTTACTCTGTGCTGCGGTTTGCTAATTCTAACAATGGATAGCGCCAGCATTTTCTTAAAAAAATTTAATTAAAGGCGGAACACCCGCAAAACTCACACCATATTTTCTCACGTACAATTATTTTTAAGCCGTCATGCCGCCCCTAAAAAAGTGCCGCTACAGGCCCGGGCCTCTCGGGCCTACTTATAAATCCGGCCCCGCCCCCCCCCCCCACCCCACTTCCATACACCACCTGCTTCTAACGCTCCTTAACACACTTAAGCATTTTAAACAATAAGTATATTAACAATAAAGACATGCTATAGTGTAACACTGCCTAAAAAATGTGATATTATTAGCATTACAAATATTCGCGCGAACTTCTGCATTATTGTTTGAGTTGGAGCTCACGGATGAATACAGACAGATCAGTTGTAAGCAGGCTTTGGTCACGTGGTTAACACTTTCTCCACTGACTATAATGGTCGCGTCCGTTCTTGAGTCCTCCCATGATGCAACGCAAATTATCGAGTGAGCTGTACTGGCAGCAGGGACGTAAAGGTTTGCGTCCCTGCTGGCAGCAAGGCGCACTGACAACAAGGCGCATTGACAGAGCTGAAGAAAGTGGCTGCCACTCCACCATGTTCTAAACTTCGTCAAGGAAAAGCTATCAATTCAACAATCAAGCCAGGGAAGTAATTGTAATCGTTTCGCGTCGATATCAGCAAGATGTATTTCCCATTCAACAGTACCTTGAAAAGTAAGGAGGATTCATTAAAGTCTACTGCAGAATACACTGGAGTAAGTTATTCTACCGCAAATAGAATGCAAGAACAACAAATTTGGCGTTGGAAGAATCTCCCTGAGCTTGACTGTTGATCCAAAAGAAGTCTTTTGTAAAAGCAAAAATATGGTTCTTTTTCAGAATCACCAAATTGTGTTACGAGCCAGACGTCCGGATTCTACGTCTCGTAGAACTGAAAAAACGTTCGTTTCCCATTTATTTTTTCTAAAAAGTAATATACAGAAAATCCCCCCCCCCCCCCGGCCACAACCAATCCCCACCTAACCACACGTTTGGGTATTCAGCACCAATAATATATTTTGTACGATTTGAGGGGAAAAAGAAATAACTACAAAAACAGTGTCGCCTAAAAAAAAACCCCAAAAAAACACACCCCCGTCAAGCTCGTATCTCTATAAAAATTTACAACTCTGGAAGCGCACACGTAAACAATAGGTTTTTCAGAATAAAAACCGTGAATTACAACTTGACCTGCAATCTCAGAGAACAAGAATTATATAAAATGTTCCCTGAAATTGTTGGTCTGTGTCTGATTAGTTTTGTCTATGAGATCCAAAACTAACGACAAGCGGTTGTTCATTTGTGTGCCCGTGAATTTTCATGGCGATACACGAGTTGCCGTCAGAGGCGTCGTACACCCACAAAATTAGGCGGGGGGGGGGCCCCAAAATCTTTCCAACTAGGGGACTGGGGTAGCACTGGCGGAACGCTTTTATGATTTTGAGACAGCTGGAAGACTAAAATTGACACTTTTAAAAAGGAAGGGCTAGTACCAGCACAAGCCAAAATCGTGTTTATTTATGGGAGATTGAGATGAAGTTGAGGGGGAAGGGGCGCAACTTGCCCCCCCCCCCCCTGGTTGCAGTGTAATAAGTTTGGAAATACGAGTTGCAAAAACAACGCAACCCTAGTGTTACATACACTAAGAATCTCGTAAGGATTATCATTTGCGAAATCAGTTTTTTTTTAAAGTAAAGAACAGAAACAAGTTCTTTCTTAACCAGTTATGCCTCCAGTAGAATGGTTTATTTCCGTTTTTTTTTATTAACACGAAAAACGTTTTTTAAGCGTAATTCGCGCCTGGTAGGGATAAAAAAAAAGTTTGTTTTTTCCTCCTCCTGCTGGCATAGCATACGCCTACCAATAAACGGATTTCAGCAGCTAGCCGGTAGGCTTTCCCGCAGAGCAGTCTATAATGTTGGTTACATGCAGGGAGCTCCACTGCTGCTGGCAAAAAAAGGCGATGACAATTTTCCAGCGGACTCAAGAACCGGTGCGTGTATTATAATGTGGGTGGATTTTACCATAGTTGTTTCCCGGCGTAACATACACCGGTCTAGCTGATTCCCGCTGATTCAATTCGGCTTTAATAGTCAGCATTATTGCAGTAATAGTCTTTGTTTCTAATTGTTAGAGCGCATATCCGTTCTCATTGCCGGCCGTTCGCCCTTTTTCTTTGCTACCGTGGCAAGAATCAGCCCGCTCGCCCTCTTGCTGAATGTTGAAGAAATTGAAATTGAAATTTGTTTAATATGAGCCATAGCCCAAGGCCAAGCGCCCAATCACAAACTACACCACACAATACCACACAATACCACACAATACTACAAGCTACTGTGCCACAAATTACCACTCTCCGTACCACTTACTACCCACAAACCACTACCTTACGCAACTTCCCACCTTTACCGGTATCCCAGATTACATGGCCTGATCCCGGTTGCGTGTCCTGGTAGGCCCATCCGCGCATAACTGAGAATCTGAGGGAAACTGTGGCGATCGGGTAAAAGGACAGTGGGGAGGTCTACACGTATATTCCTGACCTCCTCACAAAGTGCGCAATCGCACGCAGTCGTTGTACCAACGACTGAAGGCCTCTCCAGACAGAAGCAAATTTCGTGCGAAGCTATGCGTGACTACGTGCCTACAAGGTCAAAATTGCAGCAATCGTGTGGTTGGTGTTGCGTTAAGGACGAATATTGAAGTCTTTTTTACACCATAGTGCGTCGACGTGCAGCCGCGAGCAGCCAGTCTGGTTAGGGCTGGACATATTGTCCAAGAGAGGAGATCTTCAACAGTTGGATTCCCCTGGACTAACTTAGTAAAAGACAAACGGAGGGGCCGCAAGGCTTCACACGAAAGCAGTAAGTGTTCTGTAGTGAACTCAACTTTGCAACATGGACAGAGGGGTGATCCAGTCCAACCCAGGCGGTACCGATGCGCGACAAGAAGGGAGTGGCCTGTGCGGAGGCGAGATAAAATCCTCCCCATCCACAGTGGGAACCGATCATGGGGAGACGAAGAAACACAAGCTGGCTGAAAACGGAAAAGGGTCCATCCATTGGGGGCTGCCCGCCACTCGTCCACCCATTTCACACCCACCCACGCTCGCAGGCACGGTCCCTTCGCCTTCGCAGAGACCACCGGACAGATGGCGTGAGAGCCATACCCAACAGCAGTCTTCGCCACAGCATCTGCCTGCTCATTTCCCACAATCCCAGCGTGACCCCTAACCCACTGAATACACACTGGACCCAGACCAGTAGCTGTCCATAGCTTCCGGCATACCTCATACACCAGAGGATCACACAAATCCAAGGAAGCAATTGAGCGCCTCAAGACATCAATTGCTGGCTGCGAGTCCGTACAAATTGTGAAACCCTGAAGATCCAGTTCCAGGGCTACGTCCAGGGCAACCGAAAGAGCACACAGCTCAGTCATGGTGCTGGTGGAGGCAAACTCAAGCCTCCTACCATACAGAATTTTCAGAGAAGGAATTGCCACTCCAACTCCACCTGACCACGACTTCCTGAAGAACGACGCGTCGCAATAAATGAAACACCCTGTCGGTAGAGCTGAAAAGATGGTGTCCAGCCTCGGGCACCAAACCCATGGGCAGAAAGCCTTCGGTCGGCAAACCCGCAAAGGAGAAATTGATGCCACCTCACGAAGAAGAGCAACCCCACACCCAGGTGGCCCGAGGGAACCCAGCACCAGCGTGCTAAGCGTGAAATAGTCACACATGATCTGGCCAACCGGATCATACTTTCCTCTGCTTGCATTGCGGATGCACAAAATGCACAACAGCTCAGCAGCACGAAGATGCAATGGCGGTTCACATGACTCAACCCAGAGGGCCTGAACTGGGGTCGTCAGAAGGCAGCCAGAGATGATCCGCAGGCATTCATTAACAGACACTTGAAGCTTCTTTTGTTTAATAATGATCCCTAATAATCCTTCATTAAGTCATTGGTTTGGGAGCAAAAACGTCATCAACTGAATCTCGCTCGTGTACGGGAAATAGTTGTGCTATAGCTCAGACGCGTTCAACTGAGTGAACCGACCCGGTAGATAGTAGACGGTCCCTGGCTCCAACGACCTCAGGGGCCTGGCAGCCTGTGTTATTTCTCGCTCGCCGCCGTGTGACTTTGAAGGGTCACGTGATCAACGCATACCGTGGCAAAAAGCGACGATCGGCGAGCGAAGGAATACAGTAAAAATTCGATTTGTCCAGTTAGCCAACAGCATACAAAGCTTTATGACTTTAGCTGGCAATTTACAATCGTACTAATTTCATGTACACAACGACCTGCGTAAATACAACTTATTTGTTTGGCGAAGATCATATAAAATTAATAGTTTTGAACATTTAAAACACACTTTGCTGTTTCTTACTGCGCAGTAAATTCCAATTAAATCATAACAAAAAGCGAAAAGAAAAAAAAATTTACCGAACAGAAGTCTAATTCAGCAGTCTAAGCAATTCCCTCCATCCCCCCCCCCTGCAAAAAAATACTATTTTTTTTTTTGTTTTGGCCAGAAACTTGAACAAAAATCTTGGACCAAAAAAAAAACGGCCGTGGGGGTAACAAAACGGCCTAAGGTCAAAGTACAAAAGTAGCAAGCAGCGCCCCCCCCCCCCCCAAATAAAATAGTCTTTTTTTGGGGGGTGTGGGGAGTTTCTTGCTACTTTGTACTTTGTTCCTGGGCCTTTTCGTTATATACCAGGGTCGTTTTTTTGTCCAAGATTTTGGACAAAACAAAAAATTTAGTTTTTTTTGGGAGGGTGGGAAGGGAATTGTTTGCTACTTTTTTTACTTTGCCCCTGGGCTGTTTTGTTTTGTAAGTACAAAAGTAAGCAATTTCCCCCGCCCCCAAACAAGTATTTTTTCCCCTTTTTTTGGTGGGGGGGGGGGGAATTGCTAGCTACTTTTGTGTTTTGCCCCTGGACCGTTTTGTTGCCCCCGGGCCTTTTTTTTTGTGTTTTTCCCGCACCCTGATTCCCCAATGGGGATTCTTGGGCAGGAAAAAAGGATATCTAGAGTTTAAATAAAGTGCATTTTGGGTAGAGGGGGCACGGGGTGTGTGGCATGTGCCCCTATGTGCCGACGCCCTTGAACTCATCCCTAATTAGCATTTAAACCTTGGACGAAACACCGATTCAGTGTTTCGTTCAAGGTAAAAAAAAGTCCTCAAAATGTTTGCTTATTTGCCCCTTTTCTTCAAGTGTGCCCTCCCCTCCCCCCCCCCCCCCACTTCTCAAAGTGTACTTACCTTCCTGATTAAGTTTATACTAGGCTCTATAACTGAAGCTTCAGAAAAAACAAAAATAAACTCAGTTGTAAAAAAAGCCTTGATTCTGGCATCCCTAGAATTCGTTCCTTAGTTACATCACCTGGGCCAAATTTCACCAATTATTATTTTTTTTTTTGGGGGGGGGGGGGGCCTGCGGTACGGAAAGTGAAAAGCGAACAGAAAGACATGCAGAGACGATGGGGAAACCAGCCCAGTTGAAAAATGTTTTTTTTTTTCTTTTTTTATACTGCGTTTAATTTTCTTCATTTAAACTCTGGTAACTTTCTAAATCTATAAATCGATAAATCTAGATCAATAAAACGAAGTCAGGAGAACTAAATTACTCATAAAAGTACTTTCCGCCGTTTTTTTCTGCCTTTCCCGGTAGTTACAGACAGCACAAGATCGAACAATGTTATTATTGCACTCACATCGCGTACTAACCAATGTACCGTCCATGCGTTTCTGCAACGGTAATGGACGCGCGCCGGTCGTTCAAATTTCCACGCTGTAGCAGAGCCACTGAGGACTCTAGGCGTCCTATATAATTTATTAACTCAATGGACGAGCTCCGACGGCACTGCTCAGCGGTGAAGAGATAATTTTACTAATACGTAAATTAAAGATTTTCATTGACATTTTGTTATCGTTTCTACGGTAATACACCTTGCTAACGTCTGTACACTGAAGCGTATTAAAAAAAAAACGAAACTGAAACCACTGAAACAATACGAAAGTGACGGACAGGCAACTTCACGTAATCCTCTATTAAGATTCGCTAAAAAGTTAAAAGTGCAACAACATTAATACAAAATGCAGAAATTCTTACATACGCCCATAAATGTTTGTAGCTGCTTTATTAATAAACTGATAAAGTAATTCTCGCGAGATATCCTGATTAAAAACCCCTCCTGCAGCGGATAGTTATCGATTTTTTGGAGTACTCAAGTTTTTGAAAAACTCGTCCGTGCTTGAGTATGCAATAAGCTCCCTCGTCACTTCGTGACTCGGGACCTTAATAATTAGCCAACACAAGCATGAGTTTAATGGGAGGAAAAACTTTCGTGCTTCAAAAATTTATCGATAACTCACACCCTTGCACTCGGGATATTACCTATGATAATTATGATAGAAAAGAGGTACGTAGAAAAAAATCAAAGTGGGGGTAGAATTATGTTTTTAAGGAAAGCCAAATTTAATGAAGTACAATTGAATGCATTAGAATCGAAGAAAACGATGCTATTGATGTTATGCTATCCAAGGGTGACAAAAAAAAACTTAATATTTTAGTTATATAGAGAAAACCTTCCTCTCGCCGTTCACAGTTATTGAGTGATTTAAAATGACCTCTTGGTGGTCGTCGTCCTCTGTAAGAGAGTGCTGTAAGTCTTTAGCCAATCAAAAATGGGATGGGGTTAAAGGTTCCTTTTCATCGGGTCATCAAACGCTCCAGTGATATGTCTTGAATTTATAATAGATTCAATTGATTCAATTTCTACTAACACAGTAGTCAATTCTTCAGATTTTAAATTTGTGTGTCCCAGAGACCTTTTTAGGCATGCTTTCACAGACTGTACTAAACGCTCCCAAAATCGTCTCCATCACCTTTCCTTCTCTACATAAATGATATTGAAAGAATTATTACAAATTGTGACATTATTTTTTCACGGATGATATTTTCCTCCTTGCTTGTGCTCATGAATATGATAAACTTGTGATCATATTGCAACATAATTTTGACTTAATAAACTCCTGGTTCATTACAAATGAAGTCTTCATCAGCGAAGAAAAAAACAGTCTGTATTACTATCAAATCCCGACACACTCCGAAGTTTTCTGTTAAAATCATGTTCCTTCTCTCTAAATTCTGTACGACAAGGAACTGTGATACTACCTGCTTTAAAATTAAAAACGTAAGTGAAGCAACCTATTTAGGATTCCAAATCGACTTACAATGGACCTACAAAAGGCCAATTGATAAAACTGAACAAAATTTACATAAACTTTTGCCTAGTCTCTATCACATCAGACATCTTCTTGACCAAAAAAGCAAAAATATAATCTATTATTCTTGGGTTGAAAGTTTGATTAGATATGGTATCGAAATATATGGATTTGCTGCTAACTGCCACAGAAATAGATTGCAAAACCTGCAAAACCGAATCATAAAAATTCTTTTTAACGAATATGGAAATTTAAAATCTAAACAAATATACATGAAAACAAAAATTCTCAAAATTAAACAACTTAGAGATTTCGTTGCAATTCTGAAAAACTATTTTAACTGTGACCACAAATTAAGTTTAACTATAAAGAATAATTACTTCAGGAAAACCACATATCGATATTGTTGAGGCTAATTTAAGTGAACCGATCTACTACCATTTTAACGTATAAACGCAAACACGTTTCTAAACAAAACTCACATTTAATGCAAGGCAAACGGCTTACAAAATTTCACAAAAACATTTCACAATAAACGGACCAAAGATGGTGATGTTGTTCCTGGCCTAGCGCCAGTCGAAGTGAGGATTTTGGCAGCCCTCACGGCTGTTACAAATCTCGGTAACCAAGGGAACTACTCTTCATCATCTTCCGTTACCGAGTTGTACACCATCCACCATATCCGGGCTAACCGGTTGTCACCAGTCCCAAGCTTGCACACAAAAACACCAGGAACTGGGAATTCCAACACATGATCATTAGCCCTGTTGTCACACAAACTGTCACACAAATACCTTAATGGCGACGGCCAATTTGGTACGTCTTAACAAATTCCCCTCTGAAAACAGGGCTATTATCTGCAACGAGAAACACACATTAAATTAGACAAAAAGTTGTGTCTGACTCCCGACTGTGGTTTTGTCAGTATGTCAGAAGGGTTCATCTTCGTCGGCACATATTCAATGTTGACACTTTTGTCCTCAATTTTCTCGCGCACATGGTGATAGATAATATCTATATGTTTGCTGCGACCCTTCTCTATGTAGCTAACGGCGTGAGACCGCGCACTCTGTGAGTCGGTGCACAAGGTAACTGGCTTCTTGTCTTCAAGACCAATTATGCCAGTTTCCAACAAAAGTTCCCGCGTCCAAAGGCACTCTTGGACACCTTGCGAAATGGCTTTATATTCGCTTTCCATGGTGGAAAGCGAAACGGTTCTTTGCAGGTTGGACCGCCATAAGAAGGGAACCTTTCCATACGTTGCTAGAACTCCTGTGGTAGACCTCCTTGTGGCAGGGTCACTTGCATGGCTCGCATCTGTGAAAATTTTCAGACCTGTATGGTCGGGACGCATCACGAGGCTCTGGTCTTTCGTCCCTTGGAGGTAACGAAGAATCCTCTTGCCTGCCAACCAGTCTTCTCGCGTGGGAGCAGACGCACGCTGAGCGAGGTTATTCACAGCATACGCTATGTCAGGTCGTGTGCCGTTCGCTATATATGAAAGCGAACCCACTAATTCCCTTAGTGGTATTTTGTTTGGGCATTCAGTGCCCTCGTTTGTTTGTTGACCTGCAGTAACGATTGGGGTCGTGACAGGAACACAATCTTGCATGCCAAACTTAGCCAGAATCTTGTTTATGTACGTGGTTTGGTTAAGTAGCATTGCCCCATCAGAAGTTTTTGAAAACTTTATCCCAAGCATAAAGTTTATAGGGCCTAAAGGCCTTATGTCAAAACTTGAAGTCAAAATCTTCTTGGCTAGCTGCCGCATCTTGTGACTTGATGTGATTGCAACTACGTCATCGACATAAACGATGAAAATTATAAGTTCTTTTCCTTGACGTACGTAGAAAACGCAGGCGTCTGAACGACAACGTTTCATGCCGTGCTTAATCATTTGTTCGGCGAAACGAATACTCCATCGTCGTCCGGATTGTTTGAGCCCGTAGAGACTGCGTATTATTTTGCAAACTTTGTCTTCATGTCCAGGCTCTTTAAAACCTTCTGGCTGGGCCATATAAATTTCTTCTCCGTCTCCCAAGTAGCCGTTCAAGTATGCAGATTTAACATCGAATTGGTCCACGAAATAATTGTTCTGGACTGCTACAGCTAAGAGCAGGCGTACGGTAGGTAGTCCCGCGGTTGGTGAGTAAGTTTCGTAATATTCAGTACCATATTTTTGGTCAAATCCTTGGGCCACTAGCCTTGCTTTATAGCGTTCCACTTCGCCTGTCTCCGTCCTTTTAATTTTCAGTACCCACTTGCTTCCTATAGTGCGGGCACCTGGAGGCAGGTCGACGAGTTCCCAAGTCCCGTTTGCTATAAGCGAACCATATTCATCATTCATAGCAATACGCCATTGATTGGCATCTGGGCTGGACATGGCTTCTTTAACATTTTTCGGCTCGTTCGGGATAGCACACAATGAGAGAGTATAGTTATCTTCTTCAGTGGGCTCTTGCTGAGGAACGTCGGCAACAGCTGCATTACTGTGAATCTCCCCCTCTGACGAAGTTCCGTAGCTTAATTCAGGTATGGTTACGCCTTCACGTCTAGCTCTGGCTCTTGTAATTCTTGCTTCTGGTACTTGAGCAGGTGTAGGTACTGGCCGTTCCATCGGAGTGTGCCGCCTTGGGGTCTGCTGTACAGTCAGTGGAGTCCTAGGCCTATGTCCAGTCACTGGAGTTTGGGGCCGATGGACTTGAATGGGGGTCGCTGCTGAACTTCCTGGAGCTTCATTGCCTGGGCTTGCATTGAGTGGTGCGACCTGACCAGCCTCATCCTCTACAGACGTTGGATTGTAAGAAAGATCAACAATGATCGAGTCTAAATCAATACCGCATTTTTCTACATTGTTTTTGAACAGTCTTGATGCACCTAGCACTTCCTCTTGAAAATCAACGTTTCTGCTTACTATTACCTTGCTGTTATCAATGTCATAGAGTCTGTATGCACGTGATTGTTGGTCATAGCGAAGCATTATACAGGGTACTCCTCTTGCATCGAGTTTTGATCTTTTTAGTGGGGGTTTTAAGGCAAAACACAAACAACCGATTGCTTTAAAATATTTTACGGTTGGCTTAACTTTCGTATTTTCCCATATTTGCCTAGGAGTTTTATTACGATTTCTGACATTTGTGCAATGATTACGAATGAATACTGCTGTGTTCACCATTTCTCCCCAAAACTTTGTGGGAAGTTTTGCTTGCACTAACAAGGTTCATGATGGTCAAGTTGAGCCGTTCCGAAATTCCATTGCTGGACGCTGAGTAGGGTGGTGAAAACTGATGCTTAATGCCATTTTGAAGCATGAATTCGGCCATCTTGGAGTTCTGATACTATGTCCCATGATCGGACATGAAGGTCTTAATTTTACACCCTGTGGCAGCTTCAGCTTTTAATTTATATTCAACGAATTTATCAAAAACTTGATCTTTTGATTTCATGAACGCTACTTGCACAAAACGACTTCTACAATCAATGAATGTAACGAAGTAACGGGAACCTGCCATTGTTGGCGTCGGAAAGGGACCGACTACGTCAGAGTACACTAAACTAAGCCTTTCAACAATAGGATTGGATGCAACAGTCTTAAATGGCTTTGTTTTGCTATTTCCTTGGAGACAAGCAGAACATGCGTTATTTTTTGGCTTAATGGCTGATTGCCTAGGAAAACCTCTTAGTGCTCTTGACTTTGCAATCTTTTTCAAGGTGAGTGGGGAGACGTGCATAAATCTTCTATGCCATAATTCCGTTTGCTTATTCATTTGAGAATTATTTTGTCAATTTTCAGGCAGTTTTTCTTGCTTATTCTGGATTTTTGAAAAAACTCGCACCTGACCTTGATTTAAGTCTTGGTCTTGGTTAGTTGTGGTACGGAAATCTTTATGCATTTTAATTTCTTGCTTAACTGGCGTAACACTAGTTTGGTTTATTTTAATGTAACTGTCATTTTCCAGAGATAAAACGTTGTTTGGAGCATTTATCACTACTTCTGGATTGCTTACAATTTTTGGATTGCTAATGACAAATAAACCTGCAATATACTGAGCAGTTGCTACAAGTTTGCCAGATTGCTTATGGATTATTTCACACACATCATTGTCAAAGGTAATTCTTAACCCTGATCTCATTGCCTGTCCCACAGAAAAGAGATTCACGTCAAATTCAGGTAAAAACAGTGTTTTCTGCATTGATAAATTTATACCATTTGAACTTATTTTTACGATACCTTCTATTTTTGTTGACACTGTAGTTGCTTTGGTTGCACATTTTACGTTTTCAACTGGTATTTCGTATTTAGTATGAAACCAATTTTCATTTCTTACGCAATGACGGACTGTTCCCGAGTCTATAATAAGTGCATTCTTAAGATTGAAACCTGTCTTAGTTGCGTATGCTTTTATTCCAACAAACTTCGTGTATGTGAAGCACGCAATATTTGCCTTACTTTCTGGCGTTTGACGGCTAGCATTCCGTCGCAATCCACGCCATCTGGAACGTCCACGGGCACGTCCTCTTCCACGAAATTGTTCTTGGGGGGGGCGCAGGGGTGCCGCAGGCTGGAGTTTTGTGCCCGGCGCCGCCGCATCTATAGCAGGATACGCCGCCTTGTACTTGTGGCGTCTTTGGTGTCGTGAAGTACGTCGACTCTGAAACAGGTTTAGCATGGGTATACGCAATTTCTTTCGACTCATGCATGATCAATAAATGTTCAATATCCTCAGACTTTCGGCTATCAGTCTTCTTAAGGGGTGCCAAGTAACTCGTGACTAAATTATCATAACTTGCAGGCAAGCCTAGAATTATATAGCATGCTTTTTCTTCGTCATCGATTATTTTTCCAGTATCGGCTATACTTTGAAATAATGCACCAATTTGTCCTAGAAATTCAGCTACGGACATGTCGTCAGATTTACGAAAATCGTGCAGCTTTCTTCTTAACGCTAGATAACGTAACACATTTGAGGGTTCGTACCTATTCTTCAAGTGTTGCCAAATCGTATATGCTTCTGTCAAGTTTCTAGGAATTTGAATTTTTAGCAGATCGACACTTAAAGTTATCAACCCCGTTGCTTTTTCATTTGCTAATTCCCATTTGGCTAACTCTTTATCATCGGTTGGTTTTGCTTTTCCTATCATGACTAAACCCCAAATGCCTTGTTGCTTTAGGAGTGCTTCTACACGACATGACCAGGATGCGAAATTTTTGCCGTCTAATAACTGGATATTTGAAAGATTATTCATCTTTTGACTTAAATCTGCCATCTTTAAATAATATCACTGTACACTTCTTAGGTTTTACGAGTTTTCTTTCTTTCTAGGTACACTGTCCTATGTCAATTATTTCTACTGCAATCCCTTTAAATTATTTCTGGCGGAATTACTACGATTTTCCAATGTATAAACATTGACTTTTAAATACCATTAACTGTTTGGTATGACTCCGACTGCACTTAACGTATACTTGCCGTTATTTTGAAGAAACCAGGAAACAACTTGAAATTGCCGTCTTGTATCCTCGTTGGTTTACCTTGACGTTCTTGCATGGCTTCATCCTCCGTCAGTAGTTGTGAAGTAAGTCGCTGCTGTCTTGAAACTACATACGAGCATGACTGCATACGAGAGGGTTAAAATTTCGAAGGAACGTTAGGTTTAAGTTTGCCATATTTACGTTATCACGAAAAAAAACGCTCTGAATACCACTTGTTGAGGCTAATTTAAGTGAACCGATCTACTACCATTTTAACGTATAAACGCAAACACGTTTCTAAACAAAACTCACATTTAATGCAAGGCAAACGGCTTACAAAATTTCACAAAAACATTTCACAATAAACGGACCAAAGATGGTGATGTTGTTCCTGGCCTAGCGCCAGTCGAAGTGAGGATTTTGGCAGCCCTCACGGCTGTTACAAATCTCGGTAACCAAGGGAACTACTCTTCATCATCTTCCGTTACCGAGTTGCACACCATCCACCATATCCGGGCTAACCGGTTGTCACCAGTCCCAAGCTTGCACACAAAAACACCAGGAACTGGGAATTCCAACACATGGTCATTAGCCCTGTTGTCACACAAACTGTCACACAAATACCTTAATGGCGACGGCCAATTTGGTACGTCTTAACAGATATGAAGTGCCTTTTGTCAAGAATCAATATGGCAAACGAACGAACAAACAAATATAAAATTCCTACTATATTTAATGAAATCCCTATTGAACTGCTCCAAACTGATGCAGAAATCAGCAATCGATTAAGCAATGCCCAGATAAACCTTTGGTCTGATTTTTTTAATATAGCGTGTTTATACATATACTATATAATACTACTATAATACTACTATAATACTATATATAATATAAATGTGAAACCTAAACCAGTTTGTACCAGTTTGTACCTAAACTGTTACGTTGTGTTTGTTATTGTTTCTGATGCCTACTATGGATTTATGGTCAAAATAGTACTTGTCAAGAAATAATGTCTTCAATATTACCTCCTCATTATTCGTTATCGTATGCCTTTCTATTGTACCTGTTTTATGAGACACACACAAGTTCACCATGAACTTCGAGCCGTCGTAATAAACTACTTACTTACTTTAGTACAAAAACCACGCTCCAAATTCCACGATGAACTTCCAAACAATTCTATTTTCGCCAAAATAGTCTTGTACCGTCTCCTTGGCTATGACACTCTACAGTCGTTGTAGGTCAGAACTAGCACGCTTGAATGTTTTTTGTGTTGTCAGAGTAAATAATTGGACATTTTCCTCTTCGACCCACGAATCTTTAAAAGGCTAGCAAGAAGTGCTCCGTATCCATTTTTGATATTAAGACAATGTAGACAGCTCTTGTGACAGCACAACTGATGAGGAGAATGTAGACCTTGGTTTGTACTCCTGACTCTTCCTTTTCTAACAGATGTCCGGCAAAATCCAGGCCGCTCACCTGAAACGGTTGAGATTCTTCAATTCTTTCTTGAGGAAGAATTCCCTCTACCATTGCTCCCGCGTGAAGTCGCAGACGTTTACAAATAATACAGCGGTATATGAACTTTTTTTACGAACTCTCTTCCTCGAATAATCCAAAATTGTTCACACAATTCATTTAACACATCCTGCACTCATGCTTGCTTCAATCGGACATGCGTATCTTCAACTAGACGTTCGAGAAACCGGCCAGACTTCGGAAGAATTGTTGGGTGTTTGAGCATCTCATCTATTACCGACTTCTGTAGACACCCGTCAACACTCAAGACACCTTCTTTGTACAAATCTCGTAGAGAGGAATTCTTTGGAACAGATTCTTCTTGCTTTTGAAGGCAACGAATTTAATTTTCGAATTTTTCCATCTGAATTTGAATTACCCAGAATTTCATTGCAATCTCAAGCTCTTCGGCTAAAAGTGGTCCATTTATTTTCGGGTTTAATATTCGAGTCAGCTTGATGAGCCTGAACACCCAAGCTGTTATTCTTAAAACTTTCTTCACGCAGCTGTAACGTGTCAAATCCAATGGTGGCTCCCATGAAATCTTCTTCACTACCGTTAAAAGTTGGTTAACATCAGTGTTAACCAAGTGTCTGCAGATAGGTTCACTTTCTTTGGCCAGCAGGTTTCTTCTAGTGAAAGCCAGGTAGGCCCATGCCACCAATTACTGTTCATCTTAAGTTTCTCCACAGTTTGTCTACGGCTAACAAGATCAGCAGGGTTGTCTCCCCCTGGGCATTGTCTCCACTGCTGAGGATTGCTTAACTCATGAATCTCTGCAATTCGGCTTGCAACAAATGGTTTCAAAGCTTTTGAAGCACTGAATATCCGACCCAAAGCTATCCAATAATTCACAGCAAAAGTTTCAATGTGGGGTGCATTCCAAACTTTCTGCGGCAGACATGCACCAACTAAGGCTCCTAAGAGTTCTAGCCTAGACAGGGCCACTCGGTTTAGAGGAGCACGACTCTTGTTTGCAATTAAGTGCACCGAAGTTTGCACAGTAGCTGATGTGCCACGAAAGTATATCACTGCTCCATAGGCTCCTTGAATGGAATCTGTGTACTTGTGCAGCTGTCGACATAAACTGTTGGCAGTGTGCTCTACACAATGACGAGGGATTTCAATGTTTTGTAAATTTGGTAATCCAATGCTCCATTTGCCCATCTTTTTACCAAGTCTTCTGGTAATTGTTCATCCTAGTCCAACTTTCTCCCCCAAATCTCTTGAAAAAGACATTTTGCAACAATAACTACAGGAGAAATAAATCCTAAAGGGTTAAATATTCTAGATATTCCCTGAAGAACAGACCTTTTAGTGTTTAGTTTACTGTTGAGAATTTCGATCAATGATTTCTGCTGAAACTTCAAAGTGTTAAAGCCAGGATTCCATCCCAAGCCCAGTACCATGTAAAGGGTTTCGTCCAGTTGGAAGGTTATAGTCTTTTCCAAACCTTGAGTAACAGTGTCTTCGTGCCAACCTGCTTAAATTTCCTTTGAATTGGTCAATGCAGCATCCCAAGCATCCCAGCATTAGTCATTATATCCCGCACTTCCTGGAACAAGCGATAGGCATCCTCGTCACTTTCTTCCCCCGTCAGCAAGTCATCAACATAAAGTTCTTCATCCAAGGCTTTACTTGCTCGTGGGAAAATTTCAGCATATTTCTGGGCATGAAAACGAACAGATGCACCAAGTAAAAATGGACTTGATGAAGCTCCAAATAATACCGTGTCATTTGTAATTCAAAAATGTCTGCCTTCTATCCTGGAGCCTAGTTGGGACGAATCCATAGCATCCTTGTTGTGTCATGATCCTCTTCTGCCAGTCCAACCTGGAGGAAGGTCTTTTCAATGTTAGTGGTCAGTACAACTGCAGGCACCCGAAACTTTAACAGCAGAGTATGTATATCAGGATTCAGATTCGGTCCAGGACTAAAGCAGTCATTTAAAGATGAAGCGTTTTTGTCACATATTGAGGCATCGAATTCGAATATAACACGAACCTTTGCTGTAAGACGATCTTCTTTGATTATTGCGTGATTTGGCAGATAAAAGTAATTCTGGTTAACAGCTTTATCAGGTTCAACTTACTCCACATGACCAAGTTCCACGTAATCCAACATTGCCTTTTCATAGCGAGGGTATAGCAATGGGTCTTTCTTGAATATGCCGAGAAGACATAGTAAACATTTTTTTGGCTAAACGGCAGTTAGACTTCAAATTGGACACATAATCCTTCCATGGCAGCCTTACTTCGTAACGACCATTCCGAAATTGAATTGCTTCTAGAAATTCCCTGTGAACCATCAAGTCACACATTGATTTTTTTTGGATGCTTCTTTTGCCACAGAATCAACAATTCCCATGAATTCGAATTCCCAAAATCGCTGTTCGAAGCCTTTAAGGGCGGGTTCCTGTTCCTGCAAACACACATTCATCATTTTTGTATGGCCGCAGACCTGACTTTTGGGTAGCACCCCTTGCACCGATCATCCAAAATACTTTGTTCGGCTTGACAAGTTGCTTTCCATGGTATCGAATGCTGGCTTTAGAAATTTCCCATAGGCTATCTTGTTCAATGAGAATGTCAATTACCGACACATCGTCTTCGTTTGAAGCACAGTTAGTAACAGTCATGCCTATCCCTCCATCTCGTCAACAATTGGTCCTTGTGGCATCAGCTGTTGGTATGAGCAAATTCTTGGTATTTCAAATGCTGCTAAATCAACAGAAGATCAATCATGTAAGCTCTTCAAACTTACTCTCACTAGCAGAAATGGACGCTCAAATTAACTTCCCCGATATCTCCAAACTTCTTAACAGTCAGCAATTTTGTTCCGATTGCAGGAACTTTTAATTTTTATGAAGCAACTTCTCTTATGATGGTACGCTGACTTCCTCCATTCAGTAGACATTTTACTTGAACTTGTCCTCTTGTTCCTTTAACCCAACCTTGTGCAGTTGGCAGCAAGATTTGAGCTTCATCTTCAGTGGTTCCTAAAACGTCAGTAGACTTGTTAACTAAGGTCTGATCCTCAGCTTTTCTGGCCTTCCTTGGTAGAATTCTTCCCAAAGCAAATGGCAACGTGATGCTTCCCTCCACAATCTTGACCTACCTAAAAACATCTTCAAGGTGTGAAGCGACTAAACACAAGAAACAGCGTCCCTTCTTTTTACGAAATTCCCGAAGATTGCCCATAGCACTGACTGACTGACAAGCTCTTGATTCATGATCCCAATTGCAGAATACACACTTGTAGACTTCTTTTCTTGAATAGTCAGAAGATTTTTTTGCTCAGTTTCACCTGCCTCAGCTACTAGTGCAGTTGTCGAAGGCGTAGAAGCAAAGGCATTACACTTCCCACTCTTCCTTTCCTCAGTTGACATTGGTTGTCGTACTTCTTTTCAGTTTGGGTTGCTGTCCACAACATTGCAGCAGATCTTACCCTGCTTTCTACTTCACATTTCAAGAAATCCCGTAGGTCAAAACCACGGTTAGGTCAAAGGCAGTTGCATCAGGTTTGCGATTCCACAGAATTAAAATGCAGCAGGAAAATTGTAGTGCCCAAAAAGACGTCCATAAGTCGCTGTCCCCACTTCCAAATTGAATCGATATCAATTGGTATTGAATCGAGGTCAATTGTTAACAAAAACTGATGACGCTGTCAAGACAACAGGAGATAAAGAATACGGGTCTAACTTCTACATCAGCCCAGGCAGCATTCGAGGGTAGGCACAACATTGGCCAACCATTGGTGACATTTACGAATCGTTGGCATTGGCTTATACACATTGGACTAATATTGGTGCCATGTTGACTCACTATCAAGAGCCCAATGTTGAACCTTCATATCTCAGCCGCCAAGTCTGCATCCTCTCATTGGGCCAACATAGTATTTACACGTGCCACCAATACGTCGGAACTCCCTCAATGGGCCAACGTATTTATTTGATTGGCCCACCAAAATCTGGTTACCACTTTATTGGGTCAATGTAATAGCATCCTGCTAAACCAATGTGTTGGTAGCACTTTATTACACCAACGTAATAATAATCTGCTAAACCAATATGATGGTAGCTCTTTATTCGACCAACGTAATAGTAATCTGCTAAACCAATGTGTTGGTAGCATTTTATTACACCAACGAAGTTTTATGTTGGTAAAACTTTATTGAGTCATCATAATAGTAACCAGCTAAACCAATGTGTTGGTAGCACTAGAATGGGACAACGTACTAGCAACCTCAGCTAAATCAACATGTTGGTGCCAATTAGTTAGTCGACGTAATAGTAACCTGCTAACCAATGTGGTGGTAGCACTTTATTGAGCTAATGTAATAGTAACCTTCTAAACTAATGTGTTGGTAGCTCTTTATTGGGCCAAGGGCATAGTAACCTGCTAAACCAATGTGTTGTTAGCACTTTTATTGGGACTACGTAGGAGTAACCAGCTAAATTAACGTGTTGGTACCAATTTATTGGGCCGACGTAATAGTAAAGTGCAAACCGATGTGATGGTAGCACTTTATTGAACTAACGTAATAGTAACCTGTTATACTAATGTGTTGGTAGCACTTTATTGGGCTAACATAATAGTAACCTTCTAATCCAATGTGTTGGTAGCACTTTATTGGAAAACGTAGCAGCAACCTGCTAAATCAACGTGTTGAAACTACTTTATTGGGCCAATGCAATAGTCACCTGCTAAACCAATGTGTTGGTACCACTTTATTAGGACAACATAATAGCAACCTGCTAAACCAATGTGTTGGTAACACTTTATTGGGAAAACGTAGTGGCAACCTCCTAAATCACCGTGTTGGTGTTCAATTATCGGGCCATTGTAAATTACCAGTTCCAACAATGTGTTGGCCATCCTTCATTGAGACGGTATATTTCTTTTTTTCACTCCTCAGTATGTTGGCGGTCCTTCTTTGAGCCAAGGTGTTTATTTATCCGCACCACCAACATGTTGGCAGTCCTTCGTTGGGCCAATGTATTTCTTTTGCTGCTCCTTCAAAATGTTGGCCATACTCCGTTGGACCAACGTATTTCTTTATCTGTTGTACCAGTAAGTTGACCGTCCTTCACTGGGCCAACATATTTTCTTTTAACGCAACTAAAGTTTAGTGCTGGTTTAAATAATTATTCAGTAGTAATATCACGAGAGCGTAGTTTTTAATCGATAAATTTTCTCAATCACGAGTTGCATTCCGAAGCTGAAAAAATACCGAGCGCTTGAGCGAGGTATTTTTATCAGCTTGGAAATCTAACGAGTGTTTGAGAAAATTTATCGATATTTAAAACTACCCTGGATTTGTATTTGAAACGAGAATATACCATGTCTTTTAAACATCACTTCAGATTGCATACTACGGCTTGTCGCTTGAATTCACGATTCTAGTGTGCAAGAAGTGATGAAAGTGTAAAAATTGTTGCCCGATGCACTTACTGGTTCGTTTAGTATTTATAAGAATGGTATTTTCTACCACCGCCTTCATAAATAAAACAACGATCCGTCACAAATTTATCGAAACCAAAAGTAGCACGTCGTGATAGGACTAAGTACCTTGTCAGCGCGCTTCTGCCATAGTAAATACGTGTTTTATTTTTAATGAAAATGTTGTTTCTTAGATTTAAAATATAATATGCTCCGTAACAATACTACGTTTTACGACAATTATTAGTAATTTATTTTGTACTATTTCTGGTTAATTCAAGTACTGCGCAATATTTACGTACTGGGAGTTGCTTTTACAGCTACGCTTTGCAAAGTAGCGTCGATGGGCCTAACCTAATGAGAGCGGCGTCACGCATTTGGGCTGCCCTTCTTCTGTCACCATGGTAACCAAAGGTTAAACGCACATCGCCAGAAACTCAAATGTGTCATTTGTCTATCAGGTATGTCGTATACGTTTAGAAATTGGTTTAGGCCTACCAAATGCAGTTCTTTCAAACGTTCGTCATACTGCCGAAAACAGAATATCAGGTGAGTCGATCTAAAAACCTAGACGGAGGGATGAGGCTGAAGGTTTAATCTGGTAAATACCTCGTAGTCGTTTAATCAGTGTTAAGAAGGCGTGACTGGATGGTGGCTGCCGTGTTTTGGCTTCCCATTGGTTATTTGTTGTTATAAAATTATGAAGGGGTATTCTCAATGCAAATAGGATTGTTTAACCATAAGTAACGTTACTTTCGGTTAAAGTAGCGTAAGTTAGGTTTTAAGATAGAACTCGAGTGCATGACGATATTGGTCTTTTGTACTCGAATAAACAAACAAACAAACGTTACTTTGAATAGCTTTGATTGTTCATAATGTTAAGCAGTACATGCCTCAGATTGGAATTTTCTTTTGGTGTAGTTATAAAATCTTATTTCTGTGCACTATGCTATTTACTTTTACATTTTCATAAAACTTGAAACGTCATAAAATTTCTACGATGAAAACTTCAACTCTCCCAGTATTTTATACGCTGCCTAAGCTAAGGTTTACATGCAGTCAGGTGGTTTAGCGGGTAACATCTTCAGTGCCAGTTCGGTAGGTACCGGGTTCAATCATGCCTGTAGGAGGCGTCGTGTTTTTTTTTTTCAGAGAAATTCGTATATAGTTGTTGGTTGACAATGGTGTCGCAATATTGGCATTATGGAGTCATAACAACCACTTTTGACTTCGTTAGCGCAATGTTGGCTAATTACTGTCAGCATGGTTGGGTGATAAACACTGGCCCAACATTGCGCCTGTATGTTGGCTCGGCAATTAGCCAATATGACAATGTAACTTTTGTACAAGTAACTTTGACAAGTAACTTTGTCACATTGGCCAATTGCCGAGCCAACGTACAGGCGCAATGTTGTGCCAACCATTGCATGCTACCATTGGACAATGTTTAAAAAGTTGGCGCTGTGATGTTGGCACAACATAGGAACGCAAATAGGGCCAATACGTTGGCTCGGCCGTTGGCCAATGTGACAAAATAATAATGGGCTAACTGTTGGATGCCAACATTGAACCGATGGTTAAATGTTGGCGCTGTTATGTTGGGTCAACCATTGGTCAACTGATCAATGCTACTTGGGAGTCTGTCTTGGGTATGTTCACCTAGGTGTATGCCTCTCACTTGGTCTTGAACGAATAATTATCGTCCTCAATTTTGCATTAGATCCACCGTGACGTAATCATGACTAGGTTTGGAAAAGAAGAAGGCTACCGTGACTCGACGTCAAATTTTTGCCATTTTCAGCTGCGGCCATGAAATTTAGAAAATGTAGTCTGAAGGTGAAAGATCGCTGAATGTTTTATAATACTATAATAGTAATATGTTGGCCTGAATAAACACAGGACAGGAAGGGTCCCAAGAGGCACTAACAGCCAGCCTCAAAAAGAAAAAGCGGAAAAATTCATTCTTTTAAAGATTATGTCTTACGACCGAAAACTGGTCTTTATAGAAAAGGAGTTAAATCATAAAAATTCTTTAAGATGCATTCATTTAAAAATGTTTTCAAAGGAGGAATACAGTGTTCTCCATCAGATAATTCCATGATCCACTGTTAGTGCAAAGAAGTTTTGCCTTCAGTTGAGATTCGATTTTGGCGTGACTAAATTCAAAAAAGAGCAGGTCATCAGACATTTGTCCGCGAAGGATCCAGTAGGCCAAAGTAAGACCTGTCTTCAATCAATGAAGTTCAAACGAATCTTCAAGACGAATCTTCAAAGCGAACTTTTCAAGTCTCAAATGGTAGCGCAAATTCCGCATTCCCAGAATGAACTTTGTAAAGCGTCTTTGAACTGGCTACACATGATCAAAATCCTCAAGTTGGTGAGGGGCCCCAACATGGCTGGCTTACTCCAAAAGAAGACTGACATTGACTTTATGAAACTACAGTTTAGTGCCAATGCCTGAATTGAAGCAGCGTCGTACAACACCCATTCCAACCTTCGGTTAGCAGCACTCACCAAGTGACTGCAATGAACAGTGGACTTCAAATTCAGCGTAAACCAAGCGTCCAGGTCTTTAACGCCTCAGTGTTAGGGGGTTTGATTGAGGCTTAACGGCGCGTTACAGCTTGGTCATTAGTGACAGTCTCAGTCACAGTGCAGTGGCCCGGGATGGCACTGCGCCACGCCTTACCAAACCACAAATGCAGATCTTATCGTAAATCTCAGCACTAGGCAGGCAAGGATTACCGATGTGGTAAGTATGTTTTGGATTCATGTTGCCTATGGAAACTCGTACATTTTACGTACGAAATTGTGACATGGCAGTGAAAATTTACTTAGGACAGAGAGAAGTTTGTGTATTCGAAAACAGATGGCGTTTATTGGGGTTAGACATAAATGTCAAACCGAGAAACTATTGTTCAGAATTTTATTTATTTGTAATGTTGTGTTAAAAATAAAATATTAAGCAGCTTTCAAATTGTGTTTATATTATAGAAATTAGTGAGAGAAACAAACATAATAAACATAAACACAAAGAGGGGTAAAGTAGAAATGCCTTCTCTTAAAGAATTATATGAAAATGTTAAGAAAGATAAAAAAAAATATTTGTATAATATTGACGCCGCATTAGACATTTCACTACTCTCGTTATAAAGCTGTAAAGGACCATGAAGACATTTAACTTTAAAAAAAGTTACTTTCATTTTGATATTCGATAAATACAAATATGTATTTTTTTCAATATAAAAATGTTAGTGTAGAAAGAAAACGAAATAACTAAATTCAGACTCGAAAAGCAGCGGGTTCCCTATGCATCCAAACTGAGCTGAGAACAATGGTGTTGTTGGAGGTTTGTCCTCCGACCGACGATGATGGTGGATCGAATAGTGTCGTCTACCGACTTACATGCGGAATTTACCAGAGCGGTACAAGAACTTTACGTACGTCGGGAGTAGAAGAGATTAATCAACGTCTAAAGCAAATGATTACATGGTTTTAACTTCAATGTGTGAAATGTGTACAATAATATATGTTTAGTCACTTGGCTTGTGTGTATAGTGTTGTTGGATAATCGCAGAAATAATAGGGTTTGGCCTTTTTTTAAATAATAATTTATTGTTGTGACATTTAAAATTTGAAATTACCGAAACGTAGTTGTCTTTGCTTGTTTAGCATTTGAGGCTTCTCTATTTCCAAACCATGCAGAATTTCACCGTGGATGAGAAATACATTTTCGACTTATATTTTTCTCTTAAGGTTTTTATTTACTTATTTATTTATTTAGTTTTCTTCTTGAAGTTGGCGTATTAGGTGATGCCCTTGAATTGTTCTGATTTATTTTGTATTAACCTTTTATTTGTAGATTTCCTGTTAAATTTGTTGCCTTTTTTGTATTATGTACTGTTGCCTCCTGCCAAAAAATGCCCAGCCTTGGGCAATTTGACATTTAATAAAAGTTAAAGTTAAAGACTTGCGTGAAGGATTATATCACTAAATCTTACCATTAGCAGTGCACAAACTATAGGAATGTTAATTCGGTTGTGAAAGTCTGAAATACCTAGCATGGTTCTCAATACGGCCATCTACTACAAATTATGAAGGAATGCATCACGTGACTGGTTAACTCATTCTTCGTCCGGGGTATAGTATAAAAATTCTACTGTAGCGTAAATCAGTATTATTGTGTATATCACTTAATGTTAATACAATAATTTACCACAGTACTGATGTCACCTAATTATAACTATAAGTTTAAATGCCTTGTCGTTGTACGCCACTCATACAACAAATTGTTCTTCAGCAGTGTTCACTATTTTTCATTCCATACAGTGCGAGCTGGCTCGTCTTCTACATTCGACTTCTTCCTAAAGCAGTTTATCTCGCATGTTTGAACGTGAAGAGGGCCAATCCGTGTGGTTGGGCGTGCTTCAACACTGATAACGGGCCAGAACGAAGATTCTCTCAAGCACGGATCGTGGTCTAAGCCAAGCGTCCGCTCATAATCCCAAGTTTACGCCCTAATAAACTGTGACTTATGGCTGTTGCCGCTTGCTGCGCACTGGTTGAGTATCCCTCAACAACAGTCGTTCCAGCAAGCGGCCGACCTGAAAGAATAGCTAGCTTACTCGGCCCTCATTCCGCAAGAGGCAGAGACACTTCTCTTTTCTAACTGATGGGTTGATGGCATAGTTGTGATCGAAGGCGGGAACTCCTCTCAACTTTAATGGGCTATCATCACACCCAAACACAATACGCAAGAGCATCTTAATGAAGACACTGCCGCAGGGTGACAGGTTTCCCATGCATTAGTCAAGAAAAGACTCGAAGCCAGCAACAACGGCAGTTTTCAGAAAATATGGCTGTAATACAGATCGTTCCATTCTCGACGCTCTTGTGATCTTTTTCGTGTAGCTACCAAAGCAAACGGCTGGTTACCACAATGACCAAAAAAATCGTAAAAAGGCATTAAATATCAAAATAGCAGAAAGAAAGAACTTTATCAAGATATATTTTCTGAGAGGCGTGTCAGAAAACAAAATTCATTTTTGCACTAGCCTAATAACACATAATTAAGGTTTGTTAAATTTTTTGACCGTTTACTAACATTTTTTGACCGTTTACTAACATTTTTTGACCGTTTACTAACAATTTTTTGACCGTTTTTCCAGCGTTGCGTGACAGGTAATTTTTACTTCGAATTATTGCTGCTTTTTTTCTTATGTAAACTTAACCATAAGCTGACCTAAATACAAATTGTAGATCGGAAAGTTTTTAGGATGCTTGTACAATACTCGCACAATCCAACAATATGTACTTAAAATACAAAACTTATAAACCATTCCATATTTCATATGTGGTTAAATTTAGCCAAATCGGTTTTTATGTTTTTTGTTTGTTTCGTGTTTCTGCAAAAACTATTGTTTAATAGCACCAAAACCAGAAGTCCTGTTGGTGAGTTGAACCTATTTCCCCGACTCGAGTATGGCTATTAAATCAAGGCTCAGTAACTCTTTGTCTAATCAATATTCATAAATCAATATTTATAAAAGTTTTTGCTTGAAACGTGATTTATTTCTTTAAAACTGTTGTGAAAGGTAGGGAATAAATAATAAAAAGCTGTCAAGCAATCAGTATAACACAACAAATACACATTTGGGTTTGAAAGTGGTGTTTCCACCAGTGCATTTCAATAATGTCTTAAAAATACAGCAGTGGCGTGCACAGGAGGAGGACAGGGGGAGTATTGCTTCTGCCCTTTTCGGAAAAAACTTCCCTTTTTTGTAAAAAAAAAATTGCTCTAATTTGATTTCCTGAACCGATAAACACTGGTGCTGCAGCCAGAAAAGGGGTCTAGAGGCCAAAAAGGGCAAAAAAAAGGCCAGGAAAGGGGCATAAATGGATAAAATACAGAGACAAGCTTAATAGAGGGTACAAAAAAAACTGACGGGAAAAAAAAAGTCCCCCAGGGGGGAAAAAACCTTGGCATGCCCTTTTACAAAAGTTGCCCCTGCCCTCTCGGTGGTCTACGCACGCTACTGAAATACAATATTTCCTTTATTTGGGCTGGCTGATATGCAGTGCTTCTGGAGTCATGTGGGGTGTTTGGGTGACCCATTGGCCCCGTAATCCCTCCCAACGACTCAAGCAAAAATTGCAAAGCGATGTTAGGTGTTTAAAAAACAATTCCTTATATTTGATGTGCATGCTTTTTTTCCAAAATTATAAGTGCTGTAATTCAAAACGCCTACTGTTGCAAAACGCATTGTGTTTTGACAACATGGCATGGTGGTAGACGTCTTGACATTTTTGCAGTGCAGAACAATAAGTTGGATAAATAATAAAGAGTACAATAAATGGGGAATTGTTTTGAGGGTATTCGGATGCACAAGGAAAACATCATGATTACGAAATAATGATGAATAAAAATTGAGCGAAAATCAAGCGTGAGAGAAAATAAAATAAGGTATCAAATACCGGTCTGGAAAAATGAATTTGGAGAAAAAAGAAAAACTATTATATCCCTAAAATCTTTAACAATTTGCCCCAAAAATATACAGAAACTAACTAATATCAGTCTTGGAAGCTTGGCCCCGGGTTTACACACAAGCTGTTCACAATAATATGGTTGACGGGACTGATGCGGAAATGAGGGGGGGGGGGGATTTATGAGGTTGATAACCAAAATTAGGATAAAATTTAGATACAAATCCACTACGCTCAAAGCCTCTTTAAGTTGAGATGATGTTACCCGAAACGTGGTTCAGATTATGGTTGCTAAATTAGTACAGGCAGTTCGCCATATAAATCTGCATTTTGTGATAAACGCATGAAATTTGGTACAGTGATATCTTGTACCAAGTAGAGTAAATTGAATAGAGGATACATCGCGATTTCGGGCTCGGGGAAGCCCTAGCCCCCCCCCCCTCCCCTTCTTCCATTTTAAATTGCCAAATCCGTATTTTTTTGTGCTGAAAGCTTGAAATTTTGTACACTCGTAGATTTTACCTAGTCGAGTAAATTAAGTCAAGGAGTCTTCGCGATTTCATCCTAGGGGTAGCCTTAGCCTTTCACCCCTACATCCACCCCCACCACACATATAAAATGCCAAAATACGTAATTAGTGTGATAAAACCTTGAAATTTGATACACTGGTCGATTTTGACAAGTTGAGTATATTACGCCGAGGAGAACATCTTTCTTGGGCTTTGTTGTGCTGTAAAACTAACAAAACTAACTCTGTAACCGTTAACGAATCAAAAGCATAATGTGCAACAAAAATGTTCAGCACACAATTCTGGACATGAAAGGTGATATACATCTTTTAGATAAAAGCAACCGCTGAACCGCAAAATCGTATTCAAGTTTACCCCCCTTAATTTTCAGAAGTGCTCCATTGTTCAATTGGTTGTTATAGTGACCTTCGTTTTCAAAGTGCTCTTACGAGCTTTCTAATGGCCCGAAATGGACAGGCTTAGGATTTTCTTTTAAAGGCAGGTATCAATTCTTTCATTCAATCGTAACAGAAATTGTTTAATTTTGACTAGCGGAGTCGCTTGATTCGCTCGCTCATTCCGCGTCGTCTCGCTACGCTCGAGGAGCTATCATGCTGCAACTCTTATGCTGATGACGGACATTCCATATCTAACACGATCAAGCAAATGATCAGAGTGCAGTAAGTGTTTTTATAGGCCGGGGAATAATGAATATATTGGAGACATGGCCCATAGCCAAACGCCCTACTATAAAACAACTTAAGTACATGTACGTATTGAACCTCGGACCATACAACGTCATCCATCATACCCTGGTGCTAAACCGCTGATCTTCGCCACGACACAGTTTCACAACATCACTGCAAAACTACCACTGCAGCCTTGCAGACGTAAGTCTTCAGTTAATAAACAAATGATTACCGTAAATCTGTCCAACGGTCTGGCCACCCAAGAGCTACGTGCGCTTCTTAAGGCGAAACATGCGATTCGTATCCAGTCGGCCTTAGCTTGAAGAAACCATCCCCTTTCTGGCGTGCTCCTAAACTGCCAATGAACCAGGAGGAGAGGCACGCGATTTGTAGCCCAGTCGGCATTGGCTTGAAGAAGCCATTCCCTTTCCAGCACGCTATTGTACTGTTATTGAGCCAGGAGGTTAGGCATGCGATTTGTACACAGTCGGTCTTGGCTGGAAAAAGCTATCGCCTTTCTGGCATGCACCTAAACAGGCAATGAGCCAGGAGGCGAGACACGGGATTTCTTCCCCAGTCGGCCTTGGCTTGAAGCAGCCTTATCCATCCCCGCTGCAAGGCCGTTTCAATGCTGTAGCACGCGAATTGCTGCATGCTTGAACTAAAATGCTTGGTAATTTTATCATTCATACTCCTTGTGCCGCTCTTGGTATAGATTATTTTTTATTCAAATAAATTTTGCAGACTTTACATGGGTTTCCTTGTTTCACAAATTTTAATAATTTTTACTTAAACGCCATCTCCTTCCCCGAGGCTACGTGTGATGCTTTGAAACAGCAAGCACATGTCACCTATAATTTTTGGCTAATATAAAAGATTTCGTGCAAGATGAAAACGTACTTAGAAACTATTCGTTTTTACCGCTATTAGGCTGTACTATTGCTGAGTAGAGCACCATCTAATAGCACACTATTGAACGAATGTCGATGTTTTATAAATGCAAACGTGGAAACATTTTTGACCCTTTTGTTATCAATATATTTTGTTTAAATAGGCCTAATTTACCATTACTCTTTACGTAATTTCATTTAAATGTAAGGCTAAATAGGTTGTTTGTATTTGAAAATTCCAAAATGCATCCAACAGTCGTCCCATTAGCGAGCTGCACGTGCCTCATTCTTGAATAACGGCTGTTAGCATTGCCAGCCGTAATCCTACTGACAACACTACTGGACCACGCGCCTCCTACGTGGCGCAACAATTATGGACCATCCGCACAGCAGGAAGATGTGATATTCCGAAACTAACAATTAACTTCGAAATATTCGTTTCAACAATGGTACAAATGGGGTTTTTCGCTTTTTTCGAGGAGAAAACTTTTACGCAGAACTACGAAAATACGCCTAAACGATATCCGGAGTAATTTCCTGTCTTTCGACACCTTTCTCACATTTCTAGCCTTCCTACTTCTGGAGGAGAAGACGTACATATAAACCGACAAACCGACCGTGAGTTTTTAATGATTAAGATACGGATCGCTCTACGTCAATTTAAAGGTGAAGAGGCAATGGCGAAATCAATGGTGATTTTCGAATTCAAAGTGCTCTTGCGATTCTCACATAGCCCGAAATGGACATGATTAGGATATTCCGAAAGGTGGGCATCTACTCTTCCCTCAACTCCTAACCGAAATGGTTTATCTTAGATGCAAATACAAATAATATGAGCATTACGATGGCTCTTTGAAATTGAAAGTAGCTGCTACACCAATAACAGTAACACTTTAAACGGGCTTAGAACGGTCCCTGTCTAAGCTAAACAATTTTGGTTAGTTAGCTCTAGTTCCTTACTAGTTTTATGTTAATGCTTTGCTAGATTGCTGATAGTTTGCCAGTTTCGAGATAGTTTTATCCTAATATGTTGTTAGTTTCTTGCTAATTTTGTGATAAAGGTTTGCTAGTTTTATGTTAAAGGTTTGATAGTTTCATGGTAATGTTGTGCTAGTTTCATGCTACGTTCTTGCTAGGTTCCTGCTAAAAACTGTTTATGATTTGAAAATATTGAAAAGAAACCGGCTACAAACAATCTTCAACACTGTAGTTTTTAAAAAGGTCGTACTTTCAAAGGTAATGCAACAAACACTTCTGACCAAAATATTCGTACATTATGTAATGTAAAAAGCCCGAAAACTGTTCCTTTTGGGGTAAAAGAAGTAGTTTGTTTTACTAATTTGCTAGTTTCGTGTTAGTTTCTTGCTAGTTTCTTCTTACTTTCTTGCTAGTTTCATCCTAATATTATACTTTCGTGTAAGTTTCTTCCTTGTTTCATGCCAATATTTTGCTGTTTTATGCTAATATTTTCTAGTTTCGTTTTAGTTTCTTTATTCTTGCTAGTTTGTGTTAGTTTTTTGCTATTTTCATGCTAATATTTTGCCTTTTTCGCGTTAGTTCTTAGTTTCTTGCTAGTTTTATGTTAATGGTTTACTAGTTTGCTAATAATTTTCCAGTTTCGAGTCAGTTTTTGCTAGTTTCATGCTAATATTTTGCTAGTTTCGTGCTAGTTTCTTGCTAGTTTTGTGTTAAAAGGTTTGCTAGTTTCGTGTAAGTCTTCAAAACTGAATGTGTTTAAAAAAGGTCGTGCTTACAAAGGTAAATAAACAAACACTTCTAACCAAAATATATGTCCATTATGTAATTGAAAAAGCCCCAAAACTAGGATCTTTCATTGGAAAAGAAGTAGTTTGTGTTACTATTTTACTAGTTTTGTGTTAGTTTCTTGCTAGTTTCGTGTTAACTTTTGGTTAGTTTTGTGTTAATGGTAATAATTTGCTGGTTTTGTGTTAGTTTCTTGCATGCTAGTTTTGTGTTAATATTTTGTAGTTTCGTGTTAGTTTCTTGCTATAGTTTCGTGTTAGTTCATTGCTAGATTTGTGTTAACTGTTTGCTAGTTTAGTGGTAATACTTTGCTAGATTCCGGCAAAGTTTCATGCTAATATTTTTATTTTACTAATTTGATAGTTTCGTGTTAGTTTCTTTCTAGTTTCGTGTTAGTTTCTTGCTAGTTTCGTGTAACTTTCTTCCTTGTTTCATGCCAATATTTTGCTGTTTTATGCTAATATTTTGCTAGTTTTGTTTAGTTTCTTTATTCTTGCTAGTTTCTAGTTAGTTTCTTGCTAGTTTTGTGTTAAAAGGTTTGCTAGTTTCGTGTAAGTCTTCAAAACTGAATATCTTTAAAAACGGTCGTGCATTCAAAGGTAAATAAATAAACACTTCTGACCAAAGTATCTGTCCATTATGTAATTGAAAAAGCCCTAAAACTGGTTCTTTCATGGGAAAAAGAGTAATTTGTGTGACTATTTTGCTAGTTTTGTGTTAACTTTTTGTTAGTTTGGTGTTATGGTTTGCTAGTTTCGTGGTAATACTTTGCTAGGTTCGTATTAGTTTCTGGCTAATATTTTTTATAGTTTCTTTCTAGTTTCATGGTAATAATTTGCTAGTTTTGTATTAGTTTCTTGCTAGTTTTGTGTTAATATTTTGTAGTTTCGTGTTAGTTTCTTGCTATAGTTTCGTGTTAGTTCATTGCAAAATATGTGTTAATGGTTTGCTAGTTTCGTGGTTATACTTTGCTATATTGTTAATAGTTTGCCAGTTTCCAGCTAGTTTCATGCTAATATTTTGCTAGTTTTGTGTTAAATATCGTGTTAATTTTCGTTTTCCTTTCATGCTCGGTTCTTGCTGGGTTCCTGCTGAAAAACTGTCTATGATTTCCAAATCGTTGATCAGATTGAAAAGAAAACGGCTACAAACAATCTTCAAAACTGTACGTCTTTAAAAAGGTCGTGCATACGCGTAAAGCAACAAACACTTCTGATCAAAATATTCTACCATTATGTAATTGAAAACGCCCGAAAACTGGTGGGAAAAGAAATAGATTGTGTTATTATTTTGCTAGTTTCGTAGTTTCTTGCTTGTTTCGTGTTAGTTTCTTTCTAGTTTTGTGCTAGTTTCCTAATAGTTTCTTGCAAGTTCCTTGCTAGTTTTATGTTAATGCTTTCCTAGATTACTAATAGTTTACCAGTTTCGAGATAGTTTTTTGCTGATATTTTGTTAGTTTCGTGTTAGTTTCTTGCTATATTTGTGTTAAAGGTTTGCTAGTTTCGTGATAGTTTCTTGCTAGTTTCATGCTGATGTTGTGCAAGTTTCATGCTACGTTCGTGCTAGGTTCCTGCTACAAACAATCTTCAAAACTGTAGTTTTTAATAAAGGTCGTACATTCAAAGGTAAAGCAACAAACACTTCTACCAAAATATTTGTGCATTATGTAATGTAAAAAGCCCCAAAACTGCTCCTTTCCTTGCTAGTTTCATGTTAGTTTTTTGCTTGTTTCGTGTTAGTTTCTGGCTATTCTTTTCTTACTTTCTTGCTAGTTTCATGCTAATATTTTGCTAGTTTCGTGCAAGTTTCTTCCTTGTTTCAAGCCAATATTTTACTGTTTTATTCTAATATTTTGCTAGTTTTGTTTTAGTTTCTTTATTCTTGTTAGTTTTTGTGTTAGTTTCTCGTTAGTTTCACGCTAATATTTTGCTTTTTTTGTGTTAGTTTGTTGATAGTTTTGCGTTAGTTGATTGCTAGTTTTGTGTTAGTGGTTTGCTAGTTTGCTAATAATTTGCCAGTTCGAGTTAGTTTTTCCTAGTTTCATTCTAATATTTTGCTAGTTTCTTGTTAGTTTTGTGTTAAAATGTTTGCTAGTTTCGTGTAAGTCTTCAAAACTGAATATCTTTAAAAAAAAGGTCGTGCTTTCAAAGGTAAATCAACAAACACTTCTGACCATTATGTCTTTGAAAAAAGAAAAGAAAGAAAGAAAGAAGAAAGAAGTAGTTTGTGGTACTATTTTGCTAGTTACTTCTTAGTTTCTTGCTAGTTTCATGGTAATGATTTTCTAGTTTTGTGTTAGTTTGTTTCTAGACTTGTGTTAATGGTTTGCTAGTTTCGTGCTAATATTTTGCTAGTTTTGTGTTAAATGTCGTGCTAGTTTCATTCTCAGTTCTTGCTAGGTTACAAACACCGGCTAAAAACAATCTTCAAAACTGAATGCAAAGGTTAAGCAACAAACATTTGTGAAGAAAATATTCGTCCATTATGTAATTGAAAAGTTCCGAAAAACTGGTCTTTTCATAGGAAAAGAAGTAGTTTGTGTTAATATTTTCGTGTTAGTTTCTTGCTTGTTTCGTGTTAGTTTCTTGCTAGTTTCTTCTTACTTTCTTGCTAGTTTCATGCTAATATTTTGCTAGTTTTGTGTTAGTTTCTTGCCAGTTTCGTGCTACGTTCTTACTAGGTTTATGAATTGAAAATATTGAAAAGAAAACGGCTACAAACAATTTTCAAGACTGTATGTCTTTAAAATAGGTCGTACACACAAAAGTCAAGCAACAAACACTTCTGACCGAAATATTCTACCATTATGTAAATGAAAACGCCCGAAAACTGGTAGTCCTTAGAAGTAGTTGGTGTTAGTTTTTAGCCAGTTTCATAGTTGCTTGCTTGTTTCGTGTTAGTTTCTTGCTAGTTTCACGCTAATATTTTGCTAATTTTGTGTTAGGTTCTTGCTAGGTTTGTGTTAATGTTTTGCTATTGTGCTAAGTTTCGTGATAGTTTCGTGATGCGTTGCTAGATTGCTAATAGTTTGCCAGTTTCGAGATAGTTTAATGCTAATATTTTGCTAGTTTCGTGTTACTTTCTTGCTAGTTTTGTGTTAAAGGTTTGCTAGTTTCGTAACAGTTTCTTGCTAGTTTCATGCTACTTTCTTGCTAGATTCCTGCTAAAAGATTGAAAAGAAACCGGCTACAAACAATTTCCAAAACTGTAGTTTTTAAAAAAGGTCGTGCATTATGTAATGTAAAAAGCCCGAAATCTGCTCCTTTCGGGGTAAAAGAAATAGTTTTACTAATCTGATAGATTCTTGTTGGATTCTTGCTACTTTCATGCCAATATTTGCTATTTTCATGCTAATATTTTGCTAGTTTCGTTTTAGTTTCTCTATTCTTACTAGTTTTCTGTTAGTTTCTTGCTAGTTCCTTTGCTAGTTTGCTAATAATTTGCCAGTTTCCAGATAGTTTTTGCTAGTTTCATGTTAATTTTTTGCTAGTTTCGTGCTAATTTTTTGCTAGTTTCGTTTCTTCTTAGTTTTGTGTTAAAAGGTTGGGTAGTTTTGTGTAAGTCTTCAAAACTGAATATCTTTAAAAAAGGTCGTGCTTTCAAAGGTTAATCAACAAACACTTCTGACCAAAATATCTGTCCATTACGTAATTGAAAAAGTCTCCAAAACTGCTTCTTTCGTGTTAACTTTTTGTTAGTTTCGTGGTAATACTTAGCTAGTTTCGTATTAGTTTCTTGCTAATATTTTTGATAGTTTCTTCTTAGTTTCTTGGTAGTTTCATGGTATTAATTTACTAGTTTTGTGTTAATTTCTTGCTAGTTTTGTGTTAATATTTTGTAGTTTCGTGATAGTTTCTTGCTTGATTTATTTAATGGTTTGCTAGTTTTGTTGTAATACTTTGCTAGATTGTTAATAGTTTGCCAGTTTCCAGCTAGTTTCATGCTAATATTTTGCTAGTTTTGTGTTAAATGTCGTGCTAGTTTCATGCTCGGTTCTTGCTATGTTCCTGCTAAAAAACTGTTTGATTTCCAAACCGTTAATCAGATTTAAAAAAACTGGCTACAAACAATATTCAAAACTGAATGTCTTTAAAAAAAGGTCGTACTTTCAAAGGTAAATCAACAAACACTTTTGACCAAAATATTCGTTCATTATGTAATTGAAAAATCCCGAAAACTGGTCCTTTCATGGGAAAAGAAGTAGTTTGTGTTATTATTTTGCTAGTTTCGTGTAAGTTTCTTGCTTGTTTCGGGTTTGTTTCTTGCTAGTTTCTTCTTACTTTCTTGCTAGTTTCATACTAATATTTTGCTAGTTTCGTGTTAGTGTCGTGCTAGTTTCGTGCTACGTTCTTACTAGGTTCCTATAAAAACACTGTTCATGAATTGAAAAGAAAGCTACAATCTTCAAAACCGTATGTCTTTAAAAAAGGTTGTACATACAAAGGTAAAGCAACAAACACTACTGACAAAAATATTCTACCATTACGTAATTGAAAACGCCCGAAAACTGGTGCTCCTTTCAAGGGAAAAGAAGTAGTATGTGTTACTATTTTTCTAGTTTCGTAGTTTCTTGCTTGTTTCGTGTTAATTTCTTGTTAGTTTCATGCTAATATTGTGTTAATGCTTTGCTAGTTTGCTAATAGTTTTCCAGTTTTTAGCTAGTTTTTGCAAGTTTCATGCCAATATTTTGGTAGTTTCATGTCAGTTTCCTGCTAGTTTTGTGTTAAATTTCGTGTTAGTTTCTTGCTAGTTTCATGCTAATGTCGTGCTAGTTTCGTACTAGATTGTTAGTAGGTTCCTACTAAAAAACTGTTTATGATTTTCAAACCATTGATCAGAAACTGTTACAGAAAGAAATCTACTACAAACAACCTTCAGAACTGAAAGTTCTTTTAAAAAGGTCTACATTCAAAGGTAAAGCAACACTTCTGACCAAAATATTCGTCCATTAGTAATTGAAAATGTCCGAAAACTGCTCCTTTTTAGGGAAAAGTAGTATGTTTTACTAATTTGCTATTTTTGTGTTAGTTAATTGCTAGTTTCTTGCTTGTTTTATGCTAATATATTACTGTTTCATGTTAATATTTTGCTAGTTCTCTAAGTTTCTTGCTAGTTTTGTGTTATATTTTGCTAGTTTTGTGTTAATTTCTTGCTTGTTTCGTGTTAGTTTCTTGCTAGTTTCTTCTTACTTTCTTGCTACTTTATTGCTAGTTTCATGGTAATATTTTGCTAGTTTTGTGTTAGTTTCTTGCTAGTGTTGTGTTAATACTTTGCTAATTTCATGCTATTTGCTAGTTTCATGCTAATTTCGTGCTACGTTCTTACTAGGTTCCTATAAAATCTCTGTTTATGAATTAAATAGATTGAAAAGAAAGCGGCAACAAATAATCTTCAAAACTATATGTCTTTAAAAAAAGGTCGTTCATACAAAGGTAAAGCAACAAACACTTTTGACCAAAATATGTAATTGAAAACGCCCGAAAACTGGTGGTCCTTTCAAGGGAAACGGGGTTGTATGTGTTACTATTTTTCTAGTTTCGTAGTTTCTTGCTAGTTCCATGCTAATATTTTGCTAATTTTGTGTTAATATTTTGCTAGTTTTGTGCTAGTTGCGTCATAGTTTCGTGCTAGTTCCTTGCTGGTTTTATGTTAATGTTTTGCTAGTTTGCTAATAGTTTTCCAGTTTTTAGCTAGTTTTTGCATGTTTCATGCCAATATTTTGGTAGTTTCATGTTAGTTTCGTGTTAAATGTTTACTAGTTTCATATTAGTTCCTTGCTAGTTTCATGCTGATGTCGTGGTAGTTTCGTGCTAGATGGACTGTTGGTAGGTTCCTACTAAAAAACTGTTTATGATTTCCAAACCATTGATCAGACTGAAAAAAAAACTGACTACAAACAACCTTCAAAACTGAAAGTTCTTTAAAAAAGGTCGTACATTCAAAGGTAAAGCAACACTTCTGACCAAAATATTCGTCCATTATGTAATTGAAAATGTCCGAAAACTGCTCCTTTTTGGGGAAAAGTAGTATGTTTTACTAGTTTCATGCTAATAATTTACTAGTTCATTGTAGGTTTCTTGCAAGGTTTCGTCTTAACTTCTTGCTAGTTTCATGTTAGTTTCTTGCTTGTTTTATGCTAATATTTTACTGTTTCATGTTAATATTTTAATAATTTTCTCTAGTTTCTTGCCAGTTTTGTGTTAATATTTTATTAGTTTTGTGTTAGTTTCTTGCTAGTTTCGAGTTAGTTCCTTGCCAGTTTTGTGTTAAAGGTTTTCTAGTTTGGTAGTTTCATTTGGCCAGTGTCGAGCTATTTTTTGCAAGTTTTATGATAATCTTTAGCTAGTTTCGTTTTAGTTTCTTGCTAGTTTTGTGTTAAAGGTTTGCTAGTTTCAGGTTTTTGCCAGGTTCTTGCTAAAATTTGTTTATGAGTTCTAAACCGTTGATCATATTGAAAAGAAACTGGCTACAAACAATCTTCAAAACTGAATGAAGACCATACATTCAAAGGTAAAGCAACAAACACTTTTGACCAAAATATTTCTCCGTAATGTAATAGAAAAACCCGAAAGCTGGTGGCCCTTTCATGTGGAAAGAAGTAGTTTGTGTTACTAGTTTGCTGGTTTCGTGTTAGTTTCTTGCTAGTTTCATGTTAATGTCGTGCCATGTTCTTTAAAAAGGTCCTACATTCTAAAGTGTTGTCAACCGTCCTGGCCAAAATATTTTTTCATTATGCAATGGAGAAAGCTGGAAAACTGCTCCTATCGGGGGAAAACAAGTAGTTTGTTTTGCTAATTTG
>JAHWFP010154561.1:45429-86742 GCA_023313725.1 Lithobius niger | reverse complement strand
AGGTACTTTTACAAAACAACAAGCCTTTGAATATATTAACTGAACTTAAAGTGACATTAAAAATAAATTAATGAGGTGTATGACATTTAATATAACAAATTGTCAGATGGCTTTATACCAAAGTCGGGGGTTTTTGGTGTAAATAATCTGCCAATTTTACTGTCAACACTGTCATAATCTAGTGCCTAACCCATGATTAAAATCGAGAATTGTAAAAAATACACACGAAAAAATACGGCAGTTGCCAGTTATTGCGTAATTCGTGACCTACTATTAGCATGAGTAATTTGTAGAAATAGGGTGGTAATTTTGAACCAAATGAACCATACATTTTTAATTAACAACATATTTAGACTCTAAACGGTGTATTTGAGGACATACCACTCAACTGAACCGATTATTTATGCCAGCTTGTAATAATTTGTAGAAAAACTCTGCCCCTTTACTTTCAGTTTACCTCTTAGTGCTACCTGGAAACATCGCTGCAAAAGTAGCTAATTTGAAGGTTTACTAAGTAGAGAATCCATAAACCTTATTCTAAAACCTTATTTTAAGATTTGGTCTTACCCTAAAACTTATATTAAGCCTTGTTTATGTATAAAATAAATAAAATAAACGTTCTTCTTACCTGCTCTTACAGTTAAACCGATCCGTTCGAAAATTTTTTTGCAAATAGCAAATGCACCTGTGGAAACTGGTTACGTGGTCCAAATTTTAGTCATTTGGCCGCCATATTGGACGCCATATTGCACTCCATATTGGGAACTATGCCCAATGATATCTCCCTTACCGGTTGTCAACAAACGAAATATTTCGTCTTCAATATAACACTATGCCAACTATATCTGCCGTAGCTTTGCCTCAACACATGTCTGCACGACTGGGAAGAAATGTAGTCAAACTTTGTGAGGAGGGGAGGGGTGGGGGGGGGGGGAAGGTTAAAACTTTCACCTTCTAAAGTTAACTTCCAACTTATTGAAGATTTTAAGCAGCTACAATTTTTTTTTAATTTGCGATGTTTCGTCCACGATGTTTCATCCGTGCTATATTTCATCCACGATGTTATTGTTCGCGATGTTGTATTCACGATGTAATTTCCATGCGATGTTTTGACCGTGCGATGTTTTGTCCCAGCGATGTTTTGTCCACTATGCATTTGTCACATGATGTTTCAGCGTCGATGTTTTAGCCAGATACCGGCTACGTCAGCATCGGCATAAGCCGAGTAATCGTCCTTTAATCAGGAGGTAACTATTGGCAACGTGCAGAAATAAATCTTGGTTTTCTACGTGTATGCGGATTTCTGAATTTACGTTGGTAAACTTGGTGCCAACAATAGGATTGTATTCGTGGTAGGTGTAAGACTTGACCGATGAATGTACACGAAAGGTTCGTTGATTTTTAAGTAATCTTCTACTATGCTCATTTTCTGGGTGTTGTTATAAATTTGATGAAAGCTTTGTTTCTAGGAATCAAACCATTTTTTTTTTATTATTATTAGAGTTCAAATTAAGAAAGAGCCCTTTCCCTTTTTTTCCAAACACGAACATTTTTATTCTTTTTTTTAAATTTAATTCGTAGATCTCAATTGAAGTCGCATCGTGAGCGTCTCACCATTTAAAGCTAACGGCTCGTTGGTCTGTGAAGTGAGCCAAACTCTTATATTTCTGATTAATTTGGTAGTCACCGGGAGGTAAATTAAATTATGAGAGGACTCTATGATTTTGAAACCGGGCAGGGAATTGGTTTAAAAGGAGTATAAAGTGGGCTGAATATCGTTGTTTAGGTAAGAAGTGCCTATGATATCGACATGCACGGAAATTGTATTGACACTCATAATATCGACTGTATATTGACTTTTTCGACTTCTCATGTAGTTACCCGATTCAAACCCCAAAACTGGAGCCAAAATCTTATCACCAGAAAAGCACAAGCCGTAGTTAGTTCGAATCGGTAAATATCTAGACGGTTCTCAAAGTGTTTAGATTCGGAAGAATCGTAATGGCATCCTTGCTGTGGCCATTCGCATCTATCGCGGACTTGAGAAATTTATTCAAATCCTCGATTTTGTAAGCCCCTTGACTTACTAACATTTTGTACCATGAAGCGCCAGCATCGGTCGTGTACTGAATTTCGTTATTTTTTGAGGTGATGTTGTGTATGCTATTATACGTGTCTAAATTAAGCAGAGCCAATTCGTATTTTTTTCAGAGTCCAAATGAATGGGTGTGTTTAGATTAGTTTTCAAGTTGGAGTCTTTGCTGGTGAGAATAATCGAACAGGAATTCATGATGTCTTTTTTTTAAATAGATGAAAAAAGATTGTACTATAGTAAAAAAGAGCAACCGTAAAGAACTCAAGATGAAATACTGCGTTAAATGTAAACATTCAACTCCTAACCAGTCGAAGGCCCCAGTTTCTACAACTTCACGAAACAACAGACCGATGGAGATAGTGTTTTGCGATGTATGTGCTACAAAAAAGCTTACTTCGTCAAAGTGGGGAAGGGACTCTCGAACAAAATCATAGATAACGTTACTGGGGTGTCAATACTGCGGTCCTGGAACTCAGCTGAATAAGCGACTGGCACGAGGAGATCCTGAAATAAATAAACTCGACGAAGCTTGCAAACAACACAATATTGCTTACACCGAGAGCTCGGACCTAAAGGATCGACACACCGCCAATGAAGTTCTAATTTCAAAAGCTCAGAAGGTGAGAGAGGATCCGTCTCTGGCATGGAGGGAAAAACTACCCACTTCCGTCGTTAAGAAAATCATGAAAACAAAACTCAGGTTCGAAATGGGACATAAAAAAATGGATCAACGCATAAACGAACTTCACAGACCAACGCAGAAAAATTTTCCGAAACGGAAGGTGATTGTACTGGGTCTAAACAATCTATGGCAGGCTGGCTTGGTGGAGATGATACCGTACGCTAAACTAAATAAGGGATTTAACTACCTACTTACTTGCATTAACGTCATGTCCAAGATTGCTTCGGCCATTCCTCCTAAATCTAAAAAGGTCTAGATATTACTGAAGCTTCAAGAAGATACTCTCAGGAGCGACCGTCCCTAAAAATTTACAAGTCGATTGAGGTAGTGAGTTCTACGATAAAAATTTCAAAGCGCTACTTAAGCACCATAACATCAACATGTACTCTACGTACTCTGAGAAGAAAGCGAGCGTGGTTGAACGCTTCAACAGAACGCTGAAAACTCGAATGTGGAACAAATTCACTGGGCAGGGGAATTATAAGTGGATACAGATTATCAACGAGTTGGTTTCGGATTACAATGATACGGTTCATTCCACCACAAAACTGATACCTAGGGAAGTAAGCAGACATCACGAACCATTGCTGAGACGAACTAGCCCTAAACAACTGCTGAAGAAACCCAAGTTAGTCGTAGGAAATAAGGTCAGGATTTCTAAGGCAAAAAAAATTTTCAACAAAGGATATTTGCAAAATTTTACTAATGAAGTTTACACGTTCAGTAAAGTGCAAAAAAAACCAACCACTTATGTATCTTTTAAAAGATGAGTCAGGTGAACCGGTGCTCGGAGGATGCTACGAATAGGAAATTCAAAAAACCGAAGTTTCAGATTATTTCTAGTGGAGCAAGTATTACGTAAAAAGAGGGGAAAAGATGGAAAAATAATTTATTTTGTTAAATAGAAGGGCTATGACTTCAATTACAGCAGCTGGATGGATAATATAGATAGTTTAAGCTGAATTCACGTGCCCATAAGCCAGAGTACTGACTCCATCATCGCAGACCCATCTTTTGTCGTCGTAAGGACTGAAAGCCACCTTGTTGATGGTGATGGTTTTTAGTTTGTGCGTCTCCGAACGAATGTAAGACTCCAGAGTTCTCACGACGCTATTATTAAACAACACATTCTAGTACGTTTCGTGTACCACTTGTGATATTTTCTTAATGCCTTTGCAAGCCATTTTCTTATTCCTATCCGATTGTAAAACGCTGTAGAGCTTCGACTTTAAACCTACAAACTCGGAAAATGGACATCCCGCGCTCTCGTCTTTCATCTTCCCCAATACTAATATTTTTTTGACGTCGGAGTGCAGAATTGGATCTTTGGGGTAGTCTGGTGTGCCAAACAACGACACATCCTCTTCCATATCTTTGTAAACATCGTCCGTTTCTATCGAATAACACAAACTATCCGTGTCCATGATTAGGAGTTTACATCTTCCCGGTCCATACTTTTTCATTATGTGGTCGTAGTGAAACCGGTAGACCAATAATTTTGATAATGCCAATACGCTAAAACCAACCACGATGGGCTTGTTCAAGATGATGTTTGCGGGAGTCTTTGTGAAAATTACCAAATCCTCGCTTAGAGAAGTGAAACTCGTGGTGCGTGGGTGAGATGCGTACTTGATGGCTTTCTCTTTTGTTGTTGCTATCAAGGCGTTGTTTCTCTTGCGCTTGTTCTCTATCGTTTTACCAAAAATCTAATTATTAAATAAGTTGTAGAGGTTTTTGTCAAAATCGCCGCTTGCCATATCTAATTATTAAACTATATGTACGGTTTCAGGCAAGGAGCTTGCTTAAAGCTGATGGCTCTGTGTATTTTCTTGAGAACCATGCCGAGAGAGATGTAGTATTTCAAATTCCTATAGTGCACCACGTAGTTTGTCTTAGAGCGAAGTTTAGTTTTTAACTTTAGGCCTTTGCTGTACGCTAACCGCAAGTCCTCGATTGCCCGACGGTTGAAAGGAGACAGTATAGACTTTGTGATTTTCATGTGCTCCGGGGCTAGTGGGAAATCATTGTGCGATGCATGAAGCATCTCCGGGTTTTCCAAGTTAACTTCTAATATCAGCCCCGTATCACTCTCATCTTCGTAATTATCGAGATTTATATCCTCAAGCCGGTCTTCCGGCACCCATTCGTACTCACCAGTTGGTAGATATTCGCACATAACACAACCGTACCAGTTGTTGAAGTCCAAAAATATGATGTAAGAATTCTTTTTATCACGGTCGAAGGTAGATGGTATATACGTGTTGTTGGCTTTAATGTATCTTCTAGCTATAAACGAGACAACGCCTCTGATACCCTTTTCCACCTTAAGATGCATGTCAATGTTAGTGAAGAGATACAAAGACACTCCTGTCCCTTTGAGTGCCGCGTCCCAAGATAGGGAGGGTGTAGAAATGTAATGGGAGGGGTCCAATCCGTAACTAGCCAAACTAGTCGCTCTAAAGTTTTCAAAGACATCGGCTAAAAGCCCGACATCCGTCCACAACTACAGATCGTGGTAATCTCCAAAAGTTTTGCATTTACCTAAATCCCAAATCTTCATCGCGTGTTGATAAGATTCGGAGAAGATCGCTCTTTTCAACAACGAGGTAAATGCTGACATGGGAGGTAAACACTTCTCCTCAAACACTTCCACATTTGTCAGGTATTCATAGGGAAACACACCTTTTTGCCGAAGGCCTCGTACGAGTTCCACGGATTCACCTTCGAAAAGCTTGTTGATGATGCCGAAGCACTTCAAGTTCGAAGCTAGTTTCCAACGATGCCGTCATATACGCTAGACTATCTATGAAAGTAAAATCGTCTAATTTCATGCTGCTGATTCTTTCCTTGTTCTTAGCAAATATCCTCATATTATGCAGAGCCTTCAAATCATTAAACGAATTCAAAGCCTTCACGACGAAATGACTGTCGTATTTTTTGAAATTATGCATAACAACCGCTACGTTTTTGTTGAAAGTGTAAGCAAAGTTACACTTGCTGTGCGTTGTGGCACCTCTAAATTCACCGGTGATGTGGTCGTGGTCTTGTACTTTTGTAAACCCGTTAAATTTTTCTTGGGGAGGGGTAAATCCACCGTATTTGCAAGCATGGGGAACCACAGCTGTTTTGTACAGCAACCACTGCTCCTTGCCTAAACGTTTAATTCGTTGCTTGTGGGAATTCACGTAAGCCACTTTCTTTTTCTGCTCCTCTAATATTGATTCGAAGAAAACTTGCACGCAGCTTACTCCTGTGCATAAGTTTTTGGAACATACTTCACCTAAGTGGTCAACAATCACGTAGGCCAAACTGCAAGCATGGTGAATGTGGTTAACTCTGGTGTATGTATCGTTTCCATCACAACTAGAGAATGGGTGCAGCACCGCTTCAAAGTCCATGTAAGCTATGTGCAACCTTTTGAGCTCGTTCTTGAAATTGTTAAACTAGGTAACGTCATTGTTGGACAATGAGATCTTTTGAAACAGAACTCCCTCGCAAGAAGGAAGGTGGTAGTTTTCATACCTGAAACGATTTCGAAAACCGTGTAAGCAATGCCTGCAAAAATACCTGAAGCACTTGTTGGGGTTGAAACTCGCGATGAATTTGTTGAAGTCTTTTATCATCACGTAGTGTCCGTTGAGAAGAAGCAAGTCAACGTGATGCTTACTTTCAATTAAGGAACTCATGCGATAAATGCAAGGCTCGTCGTCCTCGAATCCAAAAACAGATACCGAAATGTTGTTAGATTTTTCGAAAGCCACAATTTTGGATAAAGGAACGGGGTCCAACACATCTACAACTAACTCGTGCGCACGAGACAGGTAATGTTTCGTATCCTAATCATGTTGCGAAGATGGAACGGGGTGTATACTAGCCAACATGAACCACAGAAAATAAGTATCATCTTCACTATGCACATTGACCAGTATATCGGGACCTAGCTTGGGTTGTTGGGGAGTGCTACATAATGTTTCCCGGCAAAAGGTCTATAAATTCCAACGCATAGTTCGGTGCACAAGCATTGCTTGACAACCCATACACTTCCTACTACGGAAAACTGTCCAATACTATGCAAAATCTTGTTCTACATTTCCGAAAGAACCTCCTTGCTCCCCCACCCTGACCAGGTTGGAGTTAAAATAAGCTTTAGGAGTTTCCTTATTATCCGTCGCTTTTTCGAAGAAAATGCATAATCCAATTTGAGCTTTTATGTTTACCATAAGACGTCAACATTGTTCTAAAAGATTCCAATGGTAGTCCTCGTACTGTTCCAACAAAATCAAAGGCTCACAGTGCATTTCATCCAACTTAAACTCCCACTTGAAAGTTAGGAAGCATTTGTTGAAAGGATCACACACTAGATCAAACCCTTCTAAATCCAAACAGACCGGCCTCACCTCGATTTCGGTATCGTCTGTCATCTCTGTTTTGGCTTTCAAATCATCAATCATGTCGGACAAGGCCCAGTTGATTCTGGTGTTCCTCTATTATAGGTACAACTAGAGATCTGACATTGTTGGCTACGAGGTTGAAATTTGCGGGTTTTTTTTAGAAATTATTTCATTCTTCAACAGAGGTTCGAGTTACAATTGACGTCTCTTTTTTGATGTCTCTCCAGTTTCTTTTCCACATTGTTTTATAGCCCCGCCACACTTTATACGTTAGCTGATTAGAGTAAGTCGCACTGCACGATTTACAGATTACGTTTCATTTTCCTTCTTGAGGCATTTGGTGTCTCCGTTTATACCTATTGTTCCTGGACGTCTTTTTGCAGTATTGACACGGGAAAATATTGTTGTGCAACATCAGAAGACCTCGTTTTTCTTCTTCATCAATCATCGTTGGTCCTTTTCTTTTATCTTCTGAAACCGTCTCTTCGTTCATTGGAAGAGACGATTGGCAAATTCTGGTGTGAACCATAGCTCGTTCCAAATATGGGAAATACTTCCAACAGGCTTCACAGTAATATACACCGCCAAACTTAATTTTTTTCAGGCGTTAATATTTTTCCATCATATCGGTCGTAGAGCGCCAAAAATTCATCGTAGGAAGAAACTAGTCCTCTGCAATCGAACCACGTAAGGTTTAACACGCAAGGCTTCTCCAAATGACTTTCCACCTCTTCTCGTGATAAAAACTCAACCTTGCATTTCTTATACTGGAACCTCGTTACCACGTCGTACTTGGCAGCCATGGCTGATATCAAGATCGATGGAATTATCCGCACCTTTTGTACCCACCGCTCATTCCCAAGGCTTGTACCAAATGGTCCACACACTAGAAAGTCACAATATCACACCCCTCATCCGTATAAGTTGTGAAAATGCTCCCCAAAAACAACACTTTAGAAAACAAACAAAAAAAACCTGCAAAAATATTCTAATAAGAAAGGGCCAATCTCCAAGGAGGTCCCTGACACAACAAGAAAGTCACACGCCGAAAAATGTCCACACACAGCAACACTTAAAAAAATCCCGCAAAAAAATTAGGACGGGACCCTCAAAATAGGAGTAGGCCCCCATCTGCAGGAATCCTGGGGGGTTGCTCAAAAGAGCCTGCTTTCCACCAAAACATCTACTACTTACAATAGTGAATGTTAGATCGATAAATTCGAAAAAGTGTAATTTCTTCTGCAATAATTGATTTATTTACACCAAATTCGAGCTCAATAATGCTTTTTGGGATTTCAAGAGATGTGGCAAATTTCATTTCAAGCTAACCATTCGTTTTGGGCTCCACGCAGACTACAAAGAGCAATCAACCAACCACCATTTTGTAAAGGTGTCTGTTATAGGCTACATTACGCTCCACCAATTAATAACTTTAAGGTAGATGCAATTTTAGTTCAATTAAACTGTTTGCGTTGCGAAACTTCAGTTGTGAAAAGCAAAGTTAATTTGTTGGAAAGTAATAATATTACTAGGGAATTTGTTACTTACTTCAGGACACAGTGTATTTGTGTAATGTTTTTTAAAGTCCGGGGCCTTGCTTTGGTGTGAAGCTCCCTTACTGCACTCTAGCATACCTCTTTAGTGCACTAGAATATTTAATAAATAGTAGTTTACTCGTTGTATGCAAAGTTCAACATTCAGCATTTGGTCTTTAGAATTTAAATAATAATTTTCAGAGTACTGGGAGTTATGGGGAATTGACCAAGTTGTTTAAAAATTATCTCCAGCGAAGTTATTTTTTTTTTGATAAGTTGTTTGAATTTAAAAAAAAACTGCTTTTGTGAAATAACTAAATAACGTGCTTAGGGGGGGGGGGGTGCTTTTATTTTTATTTTTTTTTATCAAAGTTTTAACAAATGCGTATATAAAAAAAGAAATTTACAAAAAAGTCAAAATACAAACTTTTTTTAATTAACCTTTTTACTCTAAAGTTTATACACCCCCTTCCCCGCGGTATGTATTAGTATTATGGAACTAAGTAATTGTTAAACGAGAAGTTTTTTTATTGCCCTAAAAAAAGATTGTAGTTCATTTGAAATAATTTAACGTTCAACGTTATGATAGTTAAGTTTCAGGAAAATCACTTGCATACCACTTATGGAAAAATATGAAAAAATTCCATTTTTCTGCTGTTTATAGCTGTTGTATATGCTGGCTGATTGCAAAATAACGCTGTAATAACGTGCCAAGCAGTTGTCAAACTGGTTGGCTTTTCTGCTAGACATTGAGCTACAGAGATCGATCCTAAACGGGAACGTGATTGCCTGGCATCTCTTGTGCAAAAGAAGCACTAATACGCATGGCCATTTCTTACTACGACAGTACAGGAAGTTCTTGGCCAGCCTACTGCTTGCTCTCACCTTAGTAGTGTGCACGGCAGGAAAGCTTATCGTTAGTTTATAAACAAGTCTGTCTTTCGTGAATACATTGATAGGAAACAGTCCAGGAAAACTAATAGCCGAAGACTACAATTTAAAAGGAATTGTAAGATTAGTTTCAGTGAAAAAGGCAGATGATGAACTATTAATTAACAGTTACGATATGTATTAAAGAGTTCAGAATTCGTTAAGAATTTCGGGCAAACTCTGCCTACCCAGAGGAACCGCTATTCCACTCTCATTCCTATTGAATGATATAAAACATATTTTAAAAACGTTAAGCTAAGCCCAACTGCCATAACCTTAAAGTAGTGGGTGGATAAGGTCGATTAACTTCTAGAAATAATAGAATTACATGTAACCTTCATGACCTATCTGACACTGAGTACCTGTGTTGCACCATTCAGCTGGCAATGCTAAGTAAAGGCTGGTAGAGAGGTTTCATTTATCCTTGAATCTATTTTTCAACATGGAAATCACGGAGGGAGAGGTAATGTGGATTTTTGTTACCGAGAATGACGCTTTTGAACGGTTTCCTGACTTGTTTCAGCTGGGTCTTGAACCTTTAAAGAATTTAATGCTGGATTCAAACTTACAGCGGACGCTAAACCTAAGTTCTGTAAAGCTAGACCTGTGCCTCTCACTGTGAGGGCCAAGGTTGAAGCAGCAATTGAGCATTTGGTGCAGGAGGACATCAAGCCAGTTGGTTGTAGTGCTTGGGCCATTACCATTGTGCTTGTTTGAAAGCCTTAGGGGAAGTGTGTATAGTCGGTGACTAAAGCATTATGGTTAACCCTGAGTTAGAACCCCGATTGATTTGTTTGACTATTTCCTCCAAACGGAGAAAAGAGTCAAACAAATCAATCGGTGAAAACTTGTCACATCCAGCAAGCTCAGTAAATAACTCTTCAACCCTAGGTATAGGAAAACTCTATCTTTAACTCAGGGTTAACCATAATGCCTCCAAGTCTGTTGTAACAGTAAATACAAGTAAAGGATTATTCAAGTGGTAGATGGTTCCTTTAGTATTGGATTGTCCTCCTGCAATGTTTGAGAAACTTGTGGAACATGTCTTAGCTGGCATTCCTAAGCCCCATCCGTTTTATGGTAACATTTTAACAGCTGGAAATGGAAAGGACAGTGATGCCTCCACGTTGTTCAAAGTATGCTTTGCTGTGCAGGAGAGTGGAGTCAGTGTTAAAAATCTAAATGCCATTTAAACAAGTCTAAGTTTAAATACTTAGGATTCCTCATTGACAGAGATGGTATGTGTAACCTCCTTGGCGTTTCAGATGCTATCAGATTGGTGCCAGAAAATCAAAATCAAACTGAGTTAAAATCTTTTCTAGGCATTCTAAACCAGGATTCTGGCTACATTACTGGCTCCACTAAACAAGTTGTTAAATTCAAAAACACCCTGGCTCTGGACAAAACAATGTCAAACAATGGACAAAAAAGCAAAACACGGGTTACTGGACTAGAAAGTTTTAGTGTACTAAACTCACCTGAAACTGAAACTAGTCTGCAATGCGTGTCCAGTGTCCCTTGGAGGCATGCTGATTATTACTATGCCTAATGTATAAGAACGTCATATTGCTTGTGGTTCACAGACACTGAGTAAAGCCAAAATTGGCTATGCCCTGTTCGACTTTGATTATTTATGGATAGATTTCGGGGTTAGGTGTTTTTATTTCAGTAACTTTATGGGAGGAGAAGCATATTGCAAACAGATCAGAAGCCTGTTTCTAGATATTTGGAAATAAAGTAGGCATACCTGCTGCAGCGGCCGTGTGTGTTCATCGTTGCGTGCTATTTCTAAATGTCCACGACTTTAATTTACTACATATTCAGGGCAGGTTTAACTCAACTGCATATTGTTTATCTGGAATGCCTATGTGCCACCCGTAAAGGTTATTGGCCTGTAATTCCACTGCCTCTTACCTGCATCTCCTAGGTAGACGGGCGATACAAATCCTATCGGGGCATTCTGGGTCATTGTAGGAACAAATTCACTAAACTCCTTGTTTGTGAATAGAACTGAGATATAGCAAATAGCACTGAGATGCATATTTGTCATAGAAGGACATTTACCTGGCATGCAATAGAATCCGCATACGCCATACGTCTTTGGGGCCATTCAAAAACCACGTGGCCGTTTTTTAAGCAATTTTTTCACCCCCCCCTCCCCCCTGTATGGTCATCTGTGGTCTGGTTTTGGTGTCCATAAAAAATCCACGTGGCTCATGGCCACCCCCCCCCCCAACTTAAAAAAAGAACAACTTAATGTGTTTTTGACAACGCGGTACCACTTCATATAAAATTTGTGTTATTGTGCCGTACCAAATTTGGTGAATTGATAGTGGTCGACATGAATAACCCAACGATAGGTACCCCCATACTCCACTTTCGCTTTGACTGCTGAAAGTGTCATTTAAACTGTAGACACAACTTTTTCCTCCTGCGTGCAGGACGACTTTGGAACTCTCTTCCATCAGAGGTCGTTGAGACTGATAACATCATGATTTTTAAATACCAGACTTTTAGCTCATAGTATTGATGAAATGTATGATTGTTTTTAACTCTCGCTTTGGATGGTAGTTGTATTCAACTAGACTTTTTTACAATGGATGTGATGTAAGTGGCAATTCAGTTTGTCCTGACATTTCCCTTCAATTAATGGATGAATTTTATTATTATTATAATTATTATTAAGTATTTTAGCCAAATTGTTTAGCTATCTGCAACGGCCGCTAGAATAAACGTCATCCAAGATTTGTACCTGGGACAGAAAGTAGAAAACTGCAGCCTAATACGTTCATTATTACGGAGGCCATCACTACATTCAATTGTCCCAGTGAAGCACTTGACACTATTTAGATGAATTTAGTACGAGTCAAGAAAACGCAGTATTACGTTGGTGAAGATTTCTACGACAAGCCACTGTATTTTTCACCACTATTCGGGAAATGCAGTTCGGCGTTAGTCGATGCGTTAGGCGTTAGTCGATGCATGTATTTATATACTATCACACTGCATGGTAAGCTCCATGGTCGATGTAGGAACAATATAAAAACAATGTAAGGCTAAGTGAGATGGTATGCGCAGAAACTCTTGTACGGTAAATGCACCAATCCATTGGATATAAAGGCTTTCCCTTCAATGCAGTGGCCACGTGGTTTGTTTAAAAACCCCCTCCCCCATTGTGGTTACTTGTGGCCGAAATCCGACCTCCCCCCTCCCCACCCCCAGGCCGACCACGTAGTTTTTGAATGGCCCCTTTCCCATGGTTCGGCAGACGTGTCTTATGAGGATACTATTGCATGTCAAGTAAATGTTCTTCTGAGATACGTGCATCTCACTTAACTGGAACTTCATTTCGATTGAAATGCATGTAATGATAGGTTTAGGTCTTATGGCTTTAGATGGTATCCATCTCACGTGAAATGGAAAAAGTGTATTGCAGGATGAACTAATTGCTGTTCACACTAAACAGGAAAACTTACCTGTGTAAATGGGACATTTCTAGGGGCCCCCCATCCATCCCATATCTGTGCTGTGCCTCCTCGCATATGGAACGCTGAACACGAACTGTGTTCTGTGTTGTAAAATGCTCAAAGCCTTGTGGCAAATTTAGTTGATTTCATCTTCTGCCTGTGTCCGTACATTTTGATTTGTTATTTGTTGTAGAGACTTGGTTGAATGAATCCATTGTAGATTCCACCCTTACAGCTTTTTGCGTAGATTCCGTTCAAGAGCATGGAAGTTTGTATTGTTTACATGCATAAACTGAACTTTGAAATGGGTATGGTCTCCAATGATGCAGAGGGATTTTCGGTGAAATTGTCCCCTCAAACTTAAACCTCAGTGACAGCTATATTCCGGAAGGATTGGATGAGCAACATCTTTTAAACATGGCTTCTTTTTTGAGTCTTGCATGCAAACACATCTGCTCAAATGTTATTGTTGGAGATACAACCTGTCATCTGTTAACTGGGGACATGGGTTTGCGATGGATTCACAAACTGTTCTTAAATAATATTGCAGACCTTGGGTTGCATCAGTTGGTGTCAGCGCCAACTCGGGGTGATCATACTCTGGATTTAATCATGACTGATGATGAGCGGTTGGTGTATGATGTTCATGTTGCTGAACACCTTTGAGCGACCACTGCATGGTAGCTTTCAAATTGCATGTCGCATTCTCTCCAACTTTTTTTCACAAAACTGTCGGAAGGTGATACATTTTGAAAAGTTGAAACAGTGTCTGGGCGAGGTCGATTGGATTAAGCATTTATGTACTGACTATAATGTAAATGAGTCATGGAACATCTTTAGTTCCATTTTATACCACGAAGTTGAGTTTTGTAGTTCACCTAGTAGGGCTAGAAAAACTTTGGCGTCATAACCTCCTGTTCCGAGGGACATCAGAAACCTCGAAAATCGAAAACTGAAATGTGGAATAAGGCGTTGAGAACTGCGATATTTTACTCAAATGCAATAAGTGTCGAAAGACTTACAGGGGTGGCGCCACAGAGGGGAAAGGGGTTTCAGCCCCCTTGCCCCCGTCGGGGAAGCCTTGCCCCCCCTGTCGGAGAGTAACCGAGATTGTCGTCGAGGAACAGCCGGAAGATGGAGTCTACATGACGACATAAAATTAGTAAAGATTTGGGGGGAAAAGCTCAAAATAGAGTTTGCCGTTTTGTTTACCAGTAGTCCTACTGTTGCTACCTCATCACCTCCATAATTTAAGAGCTGTCTTAGTTAATGCAGAAACTTCAACTAAACATGTAAAAAAAAAAACTTGTTAAGGATTCTAGTTTTTGTCGTTTGAATTCGTGATATCAATGAACTGAACGAAAATCGTGTACAGTAAGTGGTTAAACTGAAAATTGATTTGCTGCATTAGACCGCCAGCGCCATGATCTAACAGGCATCTTAGATATGAGACACGTTTGGGATGCCAACGCCTTACCAGTTATCTCTAAAAGGAGAAAGCCCGATTTTAAAAACCCAACGCACAACACCCAACGGAGCATTAGGAGCCCAGTGGTCAGATCTCGGCCTCCCATCCAGGAAGACGCCAACTCAAATTCAGCGTCTAACCAATACAGGACCTAAAAAAATCACTGTGCACACTAATGCTGTGCTCACAAATTGTCGTGAACCAACTGCCGCCAACTGTGTGTTCTTGCTAGCTTTATTGCCGAAACGTACGCTAAATTATTTTGTACAGAACAAAACTTGTTAAACTTTCCGTCCAAGTTTTCGTTAGTTCAAGTCTGATAACAATTGACTCCATAAAAACCGAGCATAGAATCAAAATAGAAGATTTAAGTTGGTGGTTTGATTTGCTAGTAGCCCTTTTCCTCTTAGCACATCGCCACCGTGATTTAAAACTAATTGTCAGTTAATTCAGGAACGTCAGCTAAATCTTTCGCGATTTGAAAAGTAAGCAACAATACTTTTCAAACCTAAATTATTCAATGTTAGTTAACGTTAATTTATATTAAAAAAATTAATCAGTTAATTTAATTTGTGAATTGTCAGCTTATTCAGAAATAAACAGCACCATGATTTGTGTAAATTAATCATCGTTGTGACTTCAGGAGTTATTGACCTTGTACATCAATCCCCAGTTCCTGAGTCAACAAGAAGGAAATATCACACATGGAAACTCCGAGAAAGTTCCAGACCTGCAGGAATCCGGAAGTAAATAAACCGTTTGGAAGGCGACGTCATGAACGTTTTGTGGAAGCCTTACTTCCAACCCAGCCTCCTACGAGAGCAGCCCTAAGCTGCTAACTGTTCAACTTTCTTTATTATGTAAAGTTTAAATTATAACTATTATTATGTAGCTTTCTGTAATGCCTATTAAACTCTTATTTAGAGTTACAAAGTTTAAAGTTTTTGAAAGGATTCACGCAGTCAAAGTTAAATTACTCACCTCTAACAATTGGTAACAGGAGCGTGTAAATATTTAGGCAGAACGTAAAACTTCTAATTCACTCCCCAAACCTAATACGAAAATGTTCAAGCGCTATTCATCGTTATTTCTTTGGAAATAATGCTCTTATGCGGTGGTATTCGCCGTCAAGTCAAGACTGGAGCCACGACAGGTTTGGGAAAGACGTTTCAAAATGGCAGAAAACACGACAGCTTCAAAGGACAGGCAGCAGGACCTAAAAGGCAAGTATAAAATATTGCCAGCGGTTGCGAAGTCCAGCCAAGCCGAATAGAATGGTGTGTAAAAGTTTTTTAACTAAGAAGGATGAAAGTAATCCCGTCGGAATAATTTAAAGGGTTTAGACGTAGCGTAGGTGTGTACTAGCTGAAGTTTAATGATGGCAGAAGCAGCTTTAAGTATGCCTAGCATCCAAAATTTACAGCTTCTGGATGGGAAGAATTATGCTACTTGGTTTGACAGGGTAGACGCGTTGCTTAAGCACCAGGGGGTTTGGAATTTGTTTGATGTCAGGAAAAGATAAATCATTTGACGAAAGGGAATTAGCAAAATTTGAACTAGCTAACGAAAAAGCATCTGGCCTAATATTGATAGCTGTAGATAACGTCAATGTTCCAGTGCCAAGAAATTAAACTTTCATAAAAAATATGGAAGCATCTAAAAGATAGATACGAACCCTGCAATATTTTGACGAATTCGTCGCTACGAAGACAGTTGCACGACTTGCGTAAAACTAATGATATGTCAATAAGTGAATACTTGGGAAAAGTAGGGGCTATATTTGAAAGGAAAGCCCAAACCGGCAAAACCATTGACGATGAAGAGAAGGCATGCTACATTATACTAGGCTTACCAGTTTCGTATGACAACTTAATAACAAGTTACTTCGCAACTTTAAAGAAGGCAGAAAAGCTTAAATGTGAAGACACAGAACATTTACTAATAATGCACGAGTCTAAACATGTTGCATTGTCTGAAACTAAAACTATTTGATTGACGACTTACTACGCAAATCAAAGACAGCAGCCCAGAGGACAGCAGATTCAATCCGACATCAAATGCTACAGATGCGGCGGAAAAAATCACAAGTCCGATACCTGCAGCTCTCCAACCCCACCCCGAGACCAAAGAAGAGGACGTGGCCGAGGACGAAACAAATGGCGTGGTAACCGTAATAATTCTCAATGAGAAATTTTTGCAAGTAAGGAAAGTGTGTCATGTTTCACGTATGCAAAGTATGTTAACGTAAGAGCATACATAGCAATAACAGGATGGAATTTTAAAAATGCACTAGTGGTCGATTCTGATTCAGCACAGCACATTGCCTGCAATAAAAATTGGTTTGCAAGCTCTATAACATTGAAACTGAAAGTGTAAAATGTGCAACGAAGGCTGATCCAGTCTCGACAAATATAGAAGGTGTTGTAAAAATAGACACAAAATGATGTAATACTTCTCCTTCATAGAAATCCTCCTCACTGTGTTAACTAGTTTGGGATGTCCCCCCTGCATACGGCACGTTCCTTCCCTTATTTACGTAAATTATTCACTTTAATTTATTCAATTTCGCGTCTAATCACGTCACTTCTAGCCTCTCTCCACCTTGTCTCCATGCGCCTAATCACCACTGTAAGTTTTGCCGTCGGCACGTGCGGTTGTGTTTGTGACAAAGTGAAGAAATCTACGGTCAAGACACTACTGTTTCGAAGAGAAGTGGTTACTTCAACGAACGTAGGATGCCAAAGGACAAGTCTAAATCGGGGACCGTCAGAGTCAACTATCCACGGAACAGCGAGGATGTTGGTGGATTACCGGTCGTAAGTACAGGAACCGAAAATAGCCATGATGACGGCGGCGTTAGGTGTAACGCCGTTGCTGGGACCGAGGGACAGGTGGTTCCATGGGGCAGCCTGGCCAATTCGATTGCCGAATTGCCACGCAGATTAAGTGAAGAAATGCAGCGTGCATTAAGTGAGGTATAGCAGAATTCTAGTTTTAGTGGTTATTCGCAGAGTTTAGGCAGGCAGGAGAGAGAGTTTTGCTAACGATGATAGTCCTTTGGCTGGTGACGATGACCAGCGACGGTGGTCGCGGTTTTACAACGAGTCTGTGCGGGGTTATGGCGATAGCGAGTGTTTGGTTGGTATGGAGGATTTGGATGCCGGGCGAGTACGCCCGTGGTGGGGTGTGGATGAATCAAGTGAGAGATTGCGGCGGCAACTGAATTTGGAGGTGGTAGTGCCAAACGAGGCTGGTGGTGGTAGTGGTCGTTTACCGGGAGTGATTGTGAAGAAGGCTCCGGTCTGGACGTTAGATGGTGACACATTGGCTTGGTGGCTGGAGCACAAGGATGGTTGGTTGTCGTTGGGCGAACGTGAATTAATAATTGATAGATATGTGATTGAATCAACGCGGTTGGGCGAATTTACGCAGCCACGCACGCCGGCATTGCCTAGGGGGAACGAAAGAGCGTACGAGATGGTGGATTCGATGCTAGTAAAGTTGCAAGCAAATTTTTTTGCGGTTTTGTTACCGTTGTTACGTGCGCTGCAGCTATGTGCCATGGACCCGGTCAATTTTAGCAGCAGATGGAAAGAGCAGTTATCTCAGGTGGTGGTAGATGCTACTACGTTACAAATTCAGGCGCTACTGCATGTGAATGAAACGCGACGAGGGCATTTGATGTGTACGTATGCTGACAAGTTAAGGCCAGAGTTGGGAGCACACCGGCCCACGTTGGGCGAATTATTTGGAGTTCCACTACAGGACTTATTGCGGCAAGCACAGAAGGAGGCATTGGCGGTGAAAAAGGCAACACCGGTTGTCAGACAAGTTAATTTCTCACAGAGGCGTGTGTTTCCTCTGGCTCGGAGGGGTAGCAGATGGACCAGGCCACGGGGCCGCGGCTTCGAGGGGTAAGGTGGTGGATACAGGAGTAGAGGGGTCCCGGGGTGCCAGGGCGTCAGGGATCGGTGGTTTTTGTTCAGTTAATACGGCACAAGCTAATTTGAGGGAACCAGGGTTTCCCGATTCTGTCCAGGGACAGAAGTTTTCGTTGACTGCTGTGCAAGCGCTAGGAGAAAATATCTCGGTGGCGATGTGTGATGTTTATCCGCGCCTAGGGGCGCAAGGGTCGACAGCATTGGTGTTATCAAAAGTAGCGCAAGAATGGCGGATGTAGCGGCTTCGACCAGGAAGGTTTATGGGGCAAATGGTTAGCATGGTGCAAATTGAAAGTGATACAGGAACCGGCGGGAGAGTGGCATGCGTGAATTTTCTTTCGGAATTTTTCTCCCAGGGTTTGAAGTAGAACACGTTGGTTGGTTACGTCGCGGCGTTGGCGCGGTTCCACGAGGGAGAAGGTGAAATGCGATTATCTTGCGTGCCTGTAGTGAAGCATTGGTTGCAAGGTGTCTTTCATGTAAGACCTCCCGTGCCCCGGTACGTTGTGATTTGGAGTTGGCCAAGGTGGCAGTTTTTCTCCGGGGTTTGCACTCCCCGAGGGCCTTGACGTTGAGAAGTCTAACATTAAAATTGACAATGTTGCTAGCAATTGCTGCGAACAGCAGAGCGAGTGAGTTGAGTTGACTGGAACTGACTGGGTGTGACATTGCAGAGGAAGAGGCGGTGTTTGTGATACAAAAGCACAAGTCGGCTAGAATAGGGCTCCCATATATGTTTTTGAGGATACACAAAAATACTGACAGTAGTTTGGACACGTTGCGTTATCTGCGAGCATACATCCGGCGTACGGAGACGCTTCGGGACAAGTGTGCGTTGTAAACTGGGGAGCGACCGAACCGTCTGCTATTGTCCTACATTGCTCCGCATCGCCCGGTCGAAGCAGAATCGGTAGCCAGATGGCTTTGTGAGGTCCTGCGGGCAGCAGGTATTGGCATTAAACAGTTTAAGGGACATTCTGTGCGAGCGGCAGTGGCCGCTGCGGCGGGTGGTTGTGGCGCATCACCAGCCCAAATTATGCCAGTGGCGAACTGGGCGTGTTCCAGGCCCATTATCAAAAGGAGACGGACTCCAGCCTGGCCAGGACCCGCCCCCCTCCTCCTCTGGCGCAGAGAGTCACCAGGTCGGCAAAAGACAGTGGTGATTAGGCACATGGAGACGAGGTGGAGAGAGACCAGAAGTGACGTGATTAGACGTGAAATTGAATAAATTAAAGTGAATAATTTATGTAAATAAGGGAAGAAACGTGCCGTATGCAGGGGAGACATTCCAAACTAGTTAACAGAACGTCGTCGGATTCTACTCGGAGAACTTAGATTCTCCTGCAAGAACAAGTTCTCTCGTAGAATCTTCATTTTCCATGCAAAGAACTTTATTTTTACCCGAATTCGAAGTGAATTTATTTTCTGTTGGGCAAGCAATGAAAGCTGGCCTCCGTATAGTTTTTGACCAAGATCGCTTTGAAATAATTCAGAAAAAAAACCCGTCTGATAGCATCAGCAAGTTATATTGCCGGATTATTTATAATTAATGATCCAAAAATAACTCAGTCATGCAATGTAGTATCAAGTTTAAAGAGTGGAATCCCGTCGCGAATAAAACTAGAGTCAAGTGAAAAAAGTGAAAAAACTTTCACTCAAGCCATTGTAAGCCAGGCAGCGTTTCATACTAACTTAAAGCCTAACTCTGACGTTGGTCAAGTGCCCGCATTTCCCTACACGAAAAATGCCGACAAGCAAGAGGTAAAGTTAAAGAAAGATGTATTCAATAAAAGCACTTTCGTGTGGCACAGGAGGTTTATGCATGTTTCAGCTTTAACGTTAAAGAAAATGGCCAAAGCAAAGCGAATGCTCTATGTGGTTTTTGCCATAAATCCTTAATAAAACCAAGACCAAATGCCTGTAGTGACTGTCTCCAGGGAAACATAAAAACAAAGCCTTTCAAAACCATCAATGCAGATCCCGTACCCGAGCGTTTACTCAGATATTGTTGGGCCGTTTCCTTCCCCAACAATGGCAGGCTCTTATTATTTTGCAACATTCATTGATAGCAAAAGTCAATTTGTTCAGGTAGCGTTCCTGAAAACAAAGAATGAACTGTTTGAAAAATTAAAGCAATATAAACTCAAAGCTGAAGCCGCAACGGGGTGCAGAATAAAAGTTTTTCAATCTGATCACGGGAGGGAATATGAATCAAAATGTATGAAAGATTTCATGTTGCAAAATGGAACTAAACACCAGTTCTCTCCCTTCCCCCATGCCCCTTCTTCAAATGGAATTGCAGAGAGGCAGAATTTGACGATAATGAGTTTGGTCCGAGCAACATTACTCCAGGCTAAGTTACCAACAAAATTTTGGGGTGAATTATTAAATACTGCAGTTTACATTCGCAATCACTGTACTAATGTAAGAAAAACAAATTTATGACACCAAGACAAATGTGGGAAAACACGAAATGTAAACCCACGGTAAAATATTTTAGAGCAACTGGTTGTCTTTGTTTTGCGCTCAAACCACCGTTGAAACGTTCAAAGCTAGACGCTAGAGGAATTCCTTGCATAATGATCAGCTATGATCAACAATCAGCCACAGACCAGCGTAGACCAGAGTAGACAATAACCGGCCGTCTTTCCCGGCTACGGACTGGACATGTCCAGCTGCGGGCCCATCTCTTTCGGTTAGGATGGGCGAGGACGCCTATGTGCAGGTGCGGTGTTTCTGAAGAGAAGGTGCTGCATTTCTTGTGTGAGTGTCCGCTTTCGGTGGCACAGTGGTGTTTTGTTTTCTGGGACGGAGAAGACCTTTTGGCGGTGACTCTGGGGGTACCCCCACTTGTGGAGAAAGGAAGAGCAGGGTTCAGTGCTACTCTAGGATTTTGCAAGGCAACTGGCCGTTTCGTATGGTAGGTATCCTCAGTTCTGTTTTTCACTCCACTCGCCCACCAGAGTTCGGTGCATCGAATGGCGCTCATGTGGACTGATGGTTCTGGTGTTTTGCCGAGTTGTACTTTGGTATCTCTTGCGGACTTTGGTATCTCTTGCGGACTTTGGTGTCTCTTGCGGCAGTGAAGTGGTGGCTTGACAGTAGGGTGGGGTAGTGGGGGTGTCCCTGTGGTGTGTTGGTGCTGGACTTATGGTTAGATTTAGGATAGGCTTAGGGCCTCCCAGGCCGCCTGGTAGTACTCAAACAAACAAACAAACCTTCCAAAAGCACGTACTAGGCTCATCTAGACTGGCCGACAACAATGAAGTCCAAAATGGTAAAGACCTAGAATCGCTAATTATTGACTTGTCATTCAATCCAACGGAAGTTGAAGACAAGGTCGAACCACTACAAGTTCAATCTACCCAGGGTTCGCATCAACCACAAGTGCCGCAGCCAATAGTTCAAACCCCAGAAGTTAGACTGACCAGAAGTCACGCCCTGAGAGAAAGGGATAGTAGTCTCAGAAATCCACCAGAAGACTTCGTCATAGGGGGACACAGCTCACAATGCCGTTTTTGCCGAAGCCTCTAAAGATTTCAAGAAAGCAGAAGATGACTATGTATTGTCATTGAATGAGATTCCTCAAGAACCAAGGACTGTAACTGAAACCATGAACAGTCCGGAAGCAAACCAATGGAGAATAGCCATGAATACCAAGTACAGATCTCTCATAGCAAACGGAACTTGGGTGCTAGTGGATCTACCAGAGGGCGCCCACACTAAAGGAAGCAAGTGGGTGTTAGAAATAAAGAAGAATGCTACAGGTGAAATAGAGCGCTACAAAGCACACCTTGCACAAAAATATGGAGCTGAATTTCAAGAAAATTACGCACCTGTCGTCGGACTTTCCATCATCAGACTTTTGATTTCAGTGGCTGTCCAAAAAGGTTACTATATAGATCAGTATGACATACACTGCCTACTTGAACGGTTTCCTAGGAGACTTTGAGCAAATCTACATGGACCAGCCTGAGGGGTTCGTTGTTCAAGGTCATGAGCACCAAGTGTGTCGCATAATCCGTAGCCTCTATGGGCTAAAACAAAGTGCACGAAGGTGGTACATACGTATCGCCGAGGAAATGCAAAAGAATGGTTTGAAGAGGTGTCGCTCCGATGCTTGTGTATTTTTTTCTCAGAGAAGGCAAAGAATGTGGATGATGTCCCCGCCATCACTTTTAGTTCAAAGATGCAACAGTTTGCAAGAAGCGTTTTGACGAAAAGCTTTGAAATTCACCCCCTTGGCCTAATAAATTGTATGTTGGGAATCCAATTTTCAAAGACTCAAGATGGTGCTATCACCATGAACCAGACGCAGTACATCAAGAAGGTACATCAAGAAGGTTTCGGGATGCAGGACTGCATTCCAGTGACGACTTCCTCAGTACCAAGAGGACAAGAGACACGAGAAATGACTGAAAGTCCAGACAAGATTCCACTATGAGAACTTGTGGGTGGACCCTCTTACATTTCAAATTGAACACGTCCTGATATTTCCTTCGCCGTGAACTGCTTAGCACAACGTGCATCCACACCCACAAGGGAAGATTAGCAAGCCAGAAAGAGAATTCTTCAATACTTGCAGGGAACCAAGGAGCAAAGCTTAGACTTACGACCAGATCACACCGGACTCCAAATCTACACTGATGCGAGTTATGCAAGCGATTTGAAAACTCGCAGGTCCACAACAAGAGTAGTGGCAACTTACGGCGATGTACCTTTCCTGTGGAGATCAAACCTACAAAGGACAGTTTCCCTGAGCACCATGGAATCTGAAAACAAGGCTATTTCCCAAGGCGTACAAGAGTGCCTCTGGACTAGAGAACTATTGATCGAAACAGGTATCATACCTGGCGGTGATGTCAAGCTGACACCACTTTGCAAAGATTCACAAAGTGCTCGTGACCACGCAGTGAGCAATGTGGAAAATTCACGCACAAAATACATAGACATTATTTATCACCATGTGCGTGAACGAATAGAGGACAAAAGTGTGGAAATAGTTTACATCCCCACAAAATCAAATGTTGCCAATTTATTAACAAAATCGTGGCCTGGACCAAGACAAAACTTGTTGACTAACAAATTAAATGTTCTTGTTTCCAGGTAAACCTCCTTCAGTCAGAGGGAGAAATTGTCAGTTTGTTCAGAAATGAACAGCCCCATGATTTGTGTAAATTAATCATTTTTGTGACTGCAGGAGCTATTGATCCCCATCAATCCCCAGTTCTTGAGTCAACAAGAAGCGAAATATCACACATGGGCATTACCGGCTTCCTGGAGAAAAAAACTCCGAGAAAGCTCCAGGCCAGGAATCCTGAAGTAAATAAACCAGTTGGACGGCGACGTCATGAATGTTTTGTGGAAGCCTTAGTTCCAACCCAGCCTCCTATGTGAGCAGCCCTAAGCTGCTAACTGTAGAACTTACTTTATTACGTAAAGTTTAAATTATAACAGTTATGTAGTTTTCTGTAATGCCTACTAAACTCTTATTTAGAGTTACAAAGTTTAAAGTCTTTGAAAGGACTCACGCAGTCAAAGTTAAATTACTCACCTCCAACAATTGGTAGCAGGAGCGTGTAAATATTTAGGCAGAACGTAAAATTTCTAATTCACTCCCCAAACCTAATACGAAAAATGTTCGGGCACTATTCATCGTTATTTCTTTGGAAATAATGCTTGTATGCAGTGGTATTCGCCGTCAAGTCAAGACTGGAGTCAAAGTTAAATTACTCACCTCTAACATAAATGAAATGTATAAAAAAAATAAAGAGTTTTGGTCACAGGTTTTTACGTCCTCTCATGCTAAAGAATATTAACGAAAAACATCTGAAATTTGCTAAACAATGTGGTGCAAACTTGCATTAACAGTTCTCTTCGAGATGGACGAGTCACCTACCTTCACTGCCATACACAGCCCGTGCTCCCGATACTATTAGGAGACTGGCAGCGTCACCTTGCGTCATGGGAGATCGAAACTATTTCCGAAGGCTTTCCCCGGTTTTCCCGTTTAACTCACGTCACTCGCGTGACAAGATTGAGGTGGCCTAAGGTGACATGCTACTTGCGGATTTCACGGTGGTGTTGCTACCACAGCTGCAGAAGGTTGGAACACACTCGAACTTACAGGTAGCCATACGTGAATCGTCCATCTCGAAGAGAATTGTTAGTCCAGATGCAAACGTGTCTCGGGAAACCGAAAATAGGCCCTCAAATAGTGTAAATTGCTTCAGCTTCTGGGGCTCTGCCCCGGACCCCACTGGGGGAGTTTACAGCACTCTCCCATACACGTATTATGTTTGAATAACGAATACAGGATTGCTCGTCCCTAACCCACTCACTCCCCCCCCCCAACAAAGAAACTACCAAATGAGAGACTTTCTTCCTGTCCCCTCAACTCTGCCAACAGTTACACAGAGACAGGGGTGGTTTGTTAGTCTGTACGTACAGTTATACTTTTCATCTGGCATCCGGTAAGTTGGTGTCGAAGGTGGAGGGGGAAGATGGCCTGCCGATTGCATTGGGGTCTAGACTGGGATCAACGGATTTAAGGGCAAATTTTTTTTTACCCCAAGCTGTGCTAAAATACTATTAATATTTTATTCATTTAGATTTTGTTATACAAATCTAAGTCTTTTCGACTGAGGTTCATTTTTCAGAATGAGATGTTTTCTTGGGTGTGATGGTAGGATAGTGGTTGTTGACTTCCCCCTTCAAACAAAAATCGACCGTGGTCTAGACCTATTTACTAGATTTGTATTACTGGAAATTATGTCGCTCTTTTACTGTACCATGAGCCGTGAGCTCATGATTTTTTAGCATAAGCTGTTGTTGTATTTATTTAAATTCTTGTTTTATTTTTGAAGGTCTGCAGAACAAACAAGGGGCTGTGATGACGTGACTGATCTTCTCTTTCTCGTAACCGCGTTTCGATGACCCATTCTTGGCTTCCTGAGTCCCTTCCTATGACTCCCTGTAGTGCTCGTATGTGGCGTCTGACATAAATGGTTTTGTGCGATGACTAGTCATGATTGTACGTCCTTCTGATGGGCAATTGGTCCTTTCCTTTTGTTCGGTGTAAGTTCAGTTCTCCAAACGTGTACGCAATGGGCTTGCACTGGACGAGGAAGAGCGATCCAACGTGACGTGACACTTTTCCTGGTGGCTTCCAAAAACGTCTATGCACTTGGGGGAAATGCAGGAAGGTGCCAATTCGTTCCTAAATCATGCTAGCTGGCAATGCAAGGGTTGAAACATAGCCTTTGTGCATTCGTCTTGCTTGTTCATTACGTCTTTACGGTTAATTCCCAGTTGGTTCAGAACGTAATGAATCAGGATGTCATCTACTCGTACCTGCAGGATGCACCACTGTTACGATGCAACATCGTTCTGTAATTTCTTAACATATGCCGGCTGTGTGTGGAACATCTGTTGATGTCCTGGTTTTGGCTGCTGTTTCTATCCTGAATGTGGCTTGTAAACATATGAAACTATAACATCTAGCTGTGGGGATGTGCCTGACGTGTCCTAGATGAGCACGGATCTTGAATGTAAGGCTGTGGAGTTCTCAACTGGCTACCCGTAGGTTATTTATTGGTAGTCACATGTCTTCTAGGGTAGTGGCGACGAGGATCTCGGTGAAGGCGAATGATAGCTAACACTTGGCCTATTATTCCACTGCCTCCTACTTGCATTTCCTTGGCAGACGGGCGATACAGATCCAATTGGGTCACTCTGCGTCTTTGTAGGCACAAATTCACTGAACTCCTTGTTTGTAAATAGAACTGAGATATTGCAATAGCACTGAGATGCACATTGGTCTTAGAAGAACATTTACCTGGCATGCAATAGAATCCTCATAAGTCATACATCTTTCCCACGGTTCGGCAAAGGTGTGCCTTATGAGGATTCTATTGCATGCTAGGTAAATGTCCTTCTGAGACATGTGCCTGTCACTTAACTGTACCTTCATTTCGATTGAAATGCATGTAATGACAGGTTTTGGTCTTATGGCTTTAGATGGTATCTATCTCACATGAAATGGAAAAGTGTACTGCAGTATGAACCGATTGCCGTTCACACTAAACAGGTAAACTTAACCGTGTAAATGGAAAGTTTCTAGCCCCCCTCCCTCCCCCCGGCCATCCCATATCTATGCTGTGTCTCCTCGTGTATGGAACGCTGAACACGAACTGTGCTCAAAGCCATGTGGCAAATTTAGTTGAATATCAACTTCTGCCTGTGTTTGGACATTTTGATTTGTTATTTGTTGTAGAGACTTAGTTGAATGAATCCATTGTAGATTCTATGGTGAGGAGAGACCACCCTAACAGAATTTTGCGTAGTTACTGTGCTTCAAGAGCGTGGGAGTTTATATTGTTTACAGGCGTGAACTGAACCTTGAAATGGGTATGATCTCCAATAATGCAGAGGGATTTTCGGTGAAATTGTCCCCTCAAACTTAAACTACAGTGACAGCTATATTCCGATTGGATGAGGTACATCTTTTGAACATGGCTTCCTTTTTGAGTCTTGCATGCAAACACATCTGCTCAAATGTTATTGTTGGAGATACAACCTGTCATCTGTTAACTGAGGACATGGGTTTGCGATGGATCCACAAACTGTTATTAAATAATATTGCAGACCTTGGGTTGCATCAGTTGGTGTCAGCGCCAACTCGAGGCGATCATACTCTGGATATAATCATGACTGATGATGTTCATGTTGCTGAACACCTTTGAGAGCGATCACTGCATGGTAGCTTTCAAATTGCATGTCGCATTCAATGCAACTTTTTTTTCACAAAACTGTCGGAAGGTGATACATTTTGAAAAGTTGAAACGGCGTCTGGGCAAGGTCGATTGGATTAAGCGTTTAAGTACTGACTATAATGTAAATGAGTCATGAACATTTTTAGTTCCATTTTATACCACGAAGTTGACTTTTGTAGTTCAATTATTGTGTACGTGGTGTATCAAGAGTCCTGCAAGTATTTTGTGAGCGGCTACGTCTTCCTGGATGGGGGTGGCATTAATCGATGGCCGCCATTGTTCTTGAAAGCTCGGGAATCGTAAACTCCAACGTGGGATAAGGCGTTGAGAACAGCGATATCTTACTCAAATACAATAAGTGTCGAAAGACTTACAGGGGTGGCGCCACAGAGGGGAAAGGGGGTTTCAGCCCCCTTGTCCCCGTCGGGGAAGCCTTGCCCCCCTGTCGGAGAGTAACCGAGATTGTCGTCGTGGAACAGCTGGAAGACGGAGTTTACATGACGACATAAAATTCGTAAAAATGTGGGGGGTGGGGGGGAAGCTCAAAATAGAGTTTGCCGTTTTGTTTACCAGTAGTCCTACTGTTGCTACCTCATCACCTCCATAATTTAAGAGCTGTCTTAGTTAATGCAGAAACGTCAACTAAACATGTAAGAAAAAACTTGCTTGTTAAGGATTCTAGCTTAGTTTTCGTCGTTTGAATTCGTGATATCAATGAACTGAACGAAAATCGTGTACAGTAAGCGGTAAAACTGAAAATTGATTTGCTGCGTTAGACCGCCAAGGCCATGATTTAACAGGCATCTTAGATATGAGACACGTTAGGGATGCCAACGCCTTACCAGTTATCTCTAAAAGGAGAAGGCTCGATTTTAAAAACCCAACGCACAACGCCCAAAGCCCAAAGCACAACGCCCAACGCCCAAACAAACGGAGCAATAGGAACCCAGTGGTCAGAGTCCCGGCCTCCCATCCAAGAGGACGCCAACTCAAATTCAGCGTCTAACCAAAATTCACTGTGCTCACAAATGCCGTGCTCCAAATGGCCGTGAACCTTTGAGGGCCAACTGTGTGTTCTTGCTAGCATTATAGCCGAAACGTCAGCTAAATTATTTTGTACAGAACAAGATTTGTTAAACTTTCCGTCCAAGTTTTCGTAAGTTCAAGTCTGATAACAATTAACTCCATAAAACCCGAGTAAAGAATCAAAATAGAAGACTTAAGTTGGTGGTTTATTGTGCTAGTAGTCCTTTTCCTCTTAGCCCATCGCCACCATGATTTAAAACTAATTCTCAGTTAATTCAAGAACTTCAGCTAAATCTTTCGCCATTTGAAAAGTAAGCAACAATACTTTTCAAACCTAAATTATTCACTGTTACAGCCGTATTCAGAAAACGCACTTGAGGGTCAACTCTGTGTAAGGGCCAGTTCAGAAATCGCACTTGGTTAAGTTGGCCCGCTCCAACTCGCCCTCAACTTCCGCGAAAACCAAGGTGACAAGTATCACCCTTGAGAGTGTTATAAGCAGGAATGTTCTGCATTGTTCGCGACGTCCACCCTGTTTTGTCAGGACAAACAGAAGACACGACTGGAACGGGCGTACATAAAGACAGCATTATACCATTATATGGTGAAGACGACTGTGGTGTCTTACCTCGCCCCTGGCTGGCACCACCAGCCAGGCAAAATCGTTGCATGCTTGTCATCAGCTGACACGTTGGTCAGCTGATCTATTGTTAATAAATACGATTGCAACTGACAAGCAAAGGTCAGTCAGTCATACAGTATTCCTTGCCTGGAGTCGATCTTTCCTTCGTAGTATTAGGATTGCTAAGCATTCACTTCATAATGGCGACGAGTGGGATCAGGAATGAAGCAAGCCTACAACTGACAAATGAAGATAAGTAACCCGAATTTTTTTTTTGGAAAGGCAAATCAAAACTTTGTGTGAAAAACGGACTTATCTTAAATTCATGTACTTTTCTCACTTCATCAGTAGTTTTCTGGGGCAGCAGGATAGACTGGTGATAGTCCGGGAAAGGCGTGGATGCAGCGTGTGTCGGTAAAGTCTCAGAATTTAATTGGGAAGCCATCGTTGTTTACAGCGGTGAAAGTGGGCGTAGCGCGAGGGAATCTAGTCAGCGTCGCGGGTCCAATACGCACAGCTGTGTTCAAAGTCAAACGAAGCCAAGTCGAACGAAGCAATACACTCGTGACGCAAATTCAGCGATGAGTAGATAAAGAAAAAATTTACTTAAAAAATTACCAGGAATTTATGCATTTCGTGAAAGCATTCTGGTTTGTACTAGTGAGTTTAATTTAGTGCGACATGTCCACATTTATAATGCAATTTGAAGCCTATAATAGTAAAGATGATTGGTCTCAATATATATTAAAAGATTAAATACCTATATTACGGCGCATAATGTCGACGCTACAAATTATGTACCGATGCTTTTGTCCTTGTTGAGCGCCGCCCATTATAAATTAATTAAGAGTTTATGCAGTCCGGCACTCCCTAGCACTGAGACGTATGTGGATTTATGCAGGCTAATGAAAGAAAGCCTTGACACTACTCCCAATAAGATTGCGAAGCGCTATTGGTTTTGGAAACGGGATCAAGGGGAGTCCAAAAGTATTCAAGAATGTATTTATGAATTAAAAAACTTGTCGGAGCATTGTAATTTTGGCATATATTTACATGATATGTTAAGAGATAAATTTACCGTTGGCATTCAAGATAAGGCCACAATACGTAAGCTTTTGGGGGAAGCTGATTTAACTTGGGCAAAGGCCAAAGAGTTTGCTATAAGCATGGAAGCTGCGCAGAGAAGTGTTTCAGAAATGGGTAAGGAGAGGGTGTATAAAATGAAAATTAAAGAAAAATTTCAGCCTGATCGTAAAAATAAAACGGCTCAAAATCCAAGCAAAAATGTAAAATGGTAGGAAAAATCTTGAAAAATTTCACTGTCGTTTTAAAGACAAATTATGTTTCACCTGTGGATTAAAGGGGCATCTCTCCTCGATTTGTAAGGGGGGGGGGGGAGGGGAGGCCGAGGAGGCCTAGAAAAGCAAATTTTGTAAAAGATAGGCTAACCATAAGTGATTCAGAATCTGATACTGGTTCAGAGAATCATTCTCAGGTGCATACAATTGTAACCATAGGAGCAGTCCGAAAGGGGGCGTGGCAAACTTGGGTAAAGGTAAACAATGAAGATGTATTGTTCAATGTTGATTCGGGTACTGAATGGAGTATCATTCCCGATAAATGGTTTACAAACCACTTGAAAGGAGTAAAATTAAAGGAAACAAACATTGTTTTGCAAGTTTTTTCCAAGCACGATTTTAAGCCCTGTGGTATAGCTCAACTTTCAGTGTGCTTTGCAGGTAAAACTTTAAATTTGGAAGCTATTGTCAGTCCTATAAATAATGTGCCACTTTTTGGCCAGGACTGGATTGAGGCTTTTGGAATGGACTGGAGACAGTTGTTTAAAGTGAATCAGTGTAAGGTAACTCAAAGTGTTAATGCACTGGCCCAAGAGAATGTAAAATCGATGTCTGAAGATGATGACCTTGTAAAAAGGTTTCCAGAATTGTTTAAGGTCAGGTTTAGGAAAACTTAAAGAGCTTAAGGCACATAGTATTTTGAAGCCCAACTGTGTACCTAAATACTGTAAACCAAGACCCGTTCCCTTAACTTTAAGAGATAAGGTTATGAAGGAGCTTTGTAGGCTACAGGAAGCAGGCATAATTTCACCCATTGAAGCAAGGCAGTGGGCAAGTCCTACAGTGTTGGTCTTTAAGCCAAATGGAGATTTAAGAATTGTAGGTGACTACTCTGGGACTTTTAACCCAAAGGTAGTAACAGAATTATATCCTGTCCCCAGGGGGGAAGAGGTTTTCTCAAATTTAGCAGGCTGTGACAAATTCTCAAAGTTAGATTTGATAGATGCATTTTTACAAATTGAATTGGATGAAGTGTCAAAGCCTATTTTAGCAATTTCTACCAAAAAAGGGTTGTGTGTTTGGAACCGTCTTCCATTAGGATTTTCAGGCAGTCCAGGTATTTTCCAAAAGAGAATGGAAACGATGTTACGGGACTGTGATAAAACCACACCTTTTGTTGATGATGCGTTGATTGCTGGAAAAAATGGTGAACACGATACCAATTTGACTGTTGTACTTGGTAAGCTGCAAGATAGTAGTCTTCGGTTAAGGCGAAGCTAGTGTACTATTGGCAGCAGTGAGGTAAATTATCTAGGATTTAAGATCACTAGCAAAGGTCTTATGAACCTTCCCGATACATTAGAGGCAATTCAAGAATGCCCGAGTCCTTGTAAGCAGCAGCAATTGCGTTCAATGTTGGGTTTTGTAAATCAATATTCAAAATTTGTGCCCAAAATGGCTTTAATCGTTTATCCACTTAATAACCTGTTGAAAAAAAGATACACCATGGTTGTAGAGCGATTTTTGTGAGAAAGCTTTTCAAAAATTAAGTTTGTTTTTTTTGAACAGCGGAGTGCTTGCTCATTACGATGAAAAGTTACCACAGAAGCTGAGGTGCGATGGATCGCCCTATGGGGTGGGAGCAGAACTTTGCACGTTTTTCCGAACGGGGAAGAACAGCCGATCGCGTTTGCCTCTCGAACCTAACTTCAGCGGAGCGGGGCTATGCTCAAATAGATCGGGAAGCTTTAAGCATTATTTTTGGTGTGAAAAGGTTTCACCAGTATGTGTATGGTCGAAAATTCACTCTTTGTACCGACAACCAAGCGTTAACATGGATTTTCAACCCAGTTAAGGCTATTCCTGTGATGGCTGCGGCTCGTATACAAAGATGGGCATTGTTCGTAAATGGCTATGTTTATGATATAGAACATATCAAAGGTTCTGAAAATGTAACAGCAGATTCTCTGTCAAGGTTGCCTTTAAGTAACAGTAAGCAGACGAAAATTGAGAAAGACACAGTTAGGGTCATAAGTTTGAAGCAAATTGATAATATTCCTGTTTTGCCTTTACAGCTAGAAAATTGTACTAAGCAGGACCCTATTCTTTCCAAAGTGTTGTTATACACCAGGTTGGGTTGGCCGGAAAAGGACAAGGTTGACTTAGAATTAACGCCATTTGTAAGTAGGCAGAATGAATTAGGTGTTGAGCAAAATATTTTATTTTGGGGGAGCCAAGCGGTAATTCCTAAGGTTTTAAGAACGCAAATTCTTAAAGAACTCCATCTTGGACATAGCGGAATAGTCCGTATGTAAGCTTTGGTTCATTCTCATGTTTGGTGGCCAAAGCTAGACAATGAACTAGAACTTTTGGTAAAATAATGCGACAGTTGCCAACAAGACCGAGAAGAGAATAAACAAGCTCCCCAGTCAGTGTGGCCTTGGCGGCATGCATGTTGGGACAGGTTGCACACAGATTTTTGTGAAATTAAGGGAAGAATGTATCTAGTTGTGATATGTGCATTTTCTAAATGGCCAGAAATCTTCTATATGAATTATACTACTTCCGAAAGTACTATTAAGGTGTTGCGAAACTTATTCGTTAGCGAGGGGTTAACCCTGGTTTTCGTTACGGACAATGGCCCGCAGTGGCCCAGTGACAGTGACCAGTGACCAGTGATAGTGACCAGTGACAGTGACCAGTGACGCAAATTCAGCGGTGAGTAGATTAAGAAAAAAATTACTTAAAAAATTACCGGGAATTTATCCATGTTCGTTAAAGCATTCTGGTTTGCACTAGTGAGTTTAATTTAGTGCGACATGTCCACATTTATGCAATTTGAAGCCTATAATAGTAAAGAAGATTGGTCTCAATATATTGAAAGATTAAATACCTATATTACGGCGCATGATGTCGACGCTACAAATTATGTACCGATGCTTTTGTCCTTGTTGAGCACCGCTCATTATAAATTAATTAAGAGTTTATGTAGTCCGGCACTCCCAAGCACTAAGACGTATGTGGATTTATGTAAGTTAATGAAAGAAAGCCTTGACCCTACTTCCAATAAGATTGTAAAGCGCTATTGGTTTTGGAAACGGGATCAAGGGGAGTCCGAAAGTATTCAAGAATATATTTCTGAATTAAAAAACTTGTCGGAGCATTGTAATTTTGGCACATATTTACATGATATGTTAAGAGATAAATTCACCGTTGGCATTCAAGATAAGGCCACAATACGTAAGCTTTTGGGTGAAGCTGATTTAACTTGGGCAAAGGCCAAAGAGTTTGTTATAAGCATGGAAGCTGCACAGAGAAGTGTTTCAGAAATGGATAAGGAGAGGGTGTATAAAATGAAAATTAAAGAAAAATTTCAGCCGGATCGTAAAAATAAAACGGGCTCAAAATCCAAGCAAAAATGTAAAATGTACATGCTGTGGTAGGAAAAATCTTGAAAAATGTCACTGTCGTTTTAAAGACAAATTATGTTTCACCTGTGGATTAAAGGGGCATCTCTCCTCGATTTGTAAGGGGGGGAGGGGGGGGGGGGCCGAGGAGGCCTAGAAAAGCAAATTTTGTAAAAGATAGCCTAACCACAAGTGATTCAAAATCTGATACTGGATCAGAGAATCACTCTCAGGTGCATACAATTGTAACCATAGGTGCAGTCCGAAAGGGGGCGTGGCAAACTTGGGTAAAGGTAAACAATGAAGATGTATTGTTCAATGTTGATTCGGGTACTGAATGGAGTATCATTCCCGATAAATGGTTTACAAACCACTTGAAAGGAGTAAAATTAAAGGAAACAAACATTGTTTTGCAAGTTTATTCCAAGCACGATTTTAAGCCCTGTGGTATAGCTCAACTTTCAGTGTGCTTTGCAAGTAAAACTTTAAATTTGGAAGCTATTGTCAGCCCTATAAATAATGTGCCACTTTTTGGCCAGGACTGGATTGAGGCTTTTGGAATGGACTGGAGACAGTTGTTTAAAGTGAATCAGTGTAAGGTAACTCAAAGTGTTAATGCACTGGCCCAAGAGAATGTAAAATCAATTCTGAAGATGATGACTTGGTAAAAAGGTTTCCAGAATTGTTTAAGCCAGGTTTAGGAAAACTTAAAGAGTTTAAGGCACATATTATTTTGTAGCCCAACTATGTACCTAAATACTGTAAACCAAGACCCGTTCCCCTAGCTTTAGGAGATAAAGTTGTGAAGGAGCTTTATAGGCTAGAGGAAGCAGGCATAATTTCACCCATTGAAGCAAGTCAGTGGGCAAGTCCTACAGTGTTGGTCTTTAAGCCAAATGGAGATTTAAGAATTGTAGGTGACTACTCTGGGACTGTTAACCCAGAGGTGTAATATAATTATATCCTGTCACCAGGGGGGAAGAAGTTTTTATCAAATTTAGTAGGCTGTGACAAATTCTCAAAGTTAGATATGACAGATGCATTTTTACAAATTGAATTGGATGAAGTGCTAAAGCCTATTTTAGCAATTTCTACCATAAAAGGGTTGTATGTTTGGAACCGTCTTCCATTAGGATTTTCAGGCAGTCCAGGTATTTTCCAAAAGAGAATGGAAACAATGTTACGGGACTGTGATAAAACCACACCTTTTGTTGATGATGCGTTGATTGCTGGAAAAAATGGTGAACACGATACCAATTTGACTGTTGTACTTGGTAAGCTGCAAGATAGTGGTCTTCGGTTAAGGCGAAGCAAGTGTACTATTTGCAGCAGTGAGGTAAATTTTTTAGGATTTAAGATCACTAGCAAAGGTCTTATGAACCTTCCCGATACATTAGAGGCAATTCAAGAATACCCGAGTCCTTTTAATCAGCAGCAATTGCGTTCATTTTTGGGTTTTGTAAATCAATATTCAAAATTTGTGCCCAAAATGGCTTCAATCGTTTATCCACTTAATAACCTGTTGAAAAAAAGATACACCATGGTTGTAGAGCGATTTTTGTGAGAAAGCTTTTCAAAAATTAGGTTTGTTTTTTTTGAACAGCGGAGTGCTTGCTCATTACGATGACAAGTTACCACAGAAGCTGAGGTGCGATGGATCGCCCTATGGGGTGGGAGCAGAACTTTGCACGTTTTTCCGAATGGGGAAGAACAGCCGATCGCGTTTGCCTCTCGAACCTTAACTTCAGCGGAGCGGGGCTATTCTCAAATAGATCGGGAAGCTTTAAGCATTATTTTTGGTGTGAAAAGGTTTCACCAGTATGTGTATGGTCAAAAATCACTATTTGTACCGACAGCCAAGCGTTAACATGGATTTTCAACCCAGTTAAGGCTATTCCTGCATGGCTGCGGCTCGTATACAAAGATGGGCATTGTTCGTAAATGGCTTTGTTTATGATATAGAACATATCAAAGGTTCTGAAAATGTAACAGCAGATTCTCTGTCAATGTTGCCTTTAAGTAACAGTAAGCAGACGAAAATTGAGAAAGAAACAGTTAGGGTCATAAGTTTGAAGCAAATTGATAATATTCCTGTTTTGCCTTTACAGCTAGAAAATTGTACTAAGCAGGACCCTATTCTTTCCAAAGTGTTGTTATACACCAGGTTGGGTTGGCCGGAAAAAGACAAGGTTGACTTAGAATTAACGCCATTTATAAGTAGGCAGAATGAATTAAGTGTTGAGCAAAATTTTTTATTTTGGGGGAGCCAAGCGGTAATTCCTAAGGTTTTAGGAACGCAAATTCTTAAAGAACTCCATCTTGGACATAGCGGAATAGTCCGTATGTAAGCTTTGGCTCATTCTCATGTTTGGTGGCCTAAGCTAGACAATGAACTAGAACTTTTGGTAAAATAATGCGACAGTTGCCAACAAGACCGAGAAGAGAATAAACAAGCTCCCCAGTCAGTGTGGCCTTGGCGGCATGCATGTTGGGACAGGTTGCACACAGATTTTTCTGAAATTAAGGGAAGAATGTATCTAGTTGTGATATGTGCATTTTCTAAATGGCCAGAAATCTTCTATATGAATTATACTACTTCCGAAAGTACTATTAAGGTGTTGCGAAACTTATTCGTTAGCGAGGGGTTACCCCTGGTTTTCGTTACGGACAATGGCCCGCAGTGGCCCAGTGACAGTGATAGTGACCAGTGACAGTGACCAGTGACACAAATTCAGCGGTGAGTAGATTAAGAAAAAAATTACTTAAAAAATTACCGGGAATTTATCCATGTTCGTGAAAGCATTCTGGTTTGCACTAGTGAGTTTAATTTAGTGCGACATGTCCACATTTATGCAATTTGAAGCCTATAATAGTAAAGAAGGTTGGTCTCAATATATTGAAAGATTAAATACCTATATTACGGCGCATGATGTCGACGCTACAAATTATGTACCGATGCTTTTGTCCTTGTTGAGCGCCGCTCATTATAAATTAATTAAGAGATCGGGAAGCTTTAAGCATTATTTTTGGTGTGAAAAGGTTTCACCAGTATGTGTATGGTCAAAAATTACTATTTGTACCGACAACCAAGCGTTAACATAGATTTTCAACCCAGTTAGGGCTATTCCTGTGATGGCTGCGGCTCGTATACAAAGATGGGCATTGTTCTTAAATGGCTATGTTTATGATATAGAAAATATCAAAGGTTCTGAAAATGTAACAGCAGACTCTTTGTCAATGTTGCCTTTAAGTAACAGTAAGCAGACGAAAATTGAGAAAGACACAGTTAGGGTCATAAGTTTGAAGCAAATTGATAATATTCCTGTTTTGCTTTTAGAGCTAGAAAATTGTACTAAGCAGGACCCTATTCTTTCCAAAGTGTTGTTATAAACCAGGTTGGGTTGGCCGGAAAAAGACAAGGTTGACTTAGAATTAACGCCATTTGTAAGTAGGCAGAATGAATTAAGTGTTGAGTAAAATTGTTTATTTTGGGGGAGCCGAGTGGTAATTTCTAAGGTTTTAAGAACGCAAATTCTTAAAGAACTCCATCTTGGACATAGCGGAATAGTCCGTATGAAAGCTTTGGCTCATTCTAATGTTTGGTGGCCTAAGCCAGACAATGAACTAGAACTTTTGGTAAAATCATGCGACAGTTGCCAACAAGACCGAGAAGAGAATAAACAAGCCCCCAAGTCAGTGTGGCCTTGGCGGCATGCATGTTGGGACAGGTTGCACACAGATTTTTGTGAAATTAAGGGAAGAATGTATCTAGTTGTGATACGTGCATTTTCTAAATGGCCAGAAATTTTCTATATGAATTATACTACTTCCGAAAGTACTATTAAGGTGTTGCGAAACTTATTGTTTAGCGAGGGGTTACCCCTGGTTTTCGTTACGGACAATGGCCCGCAGTGGACCAGTGACAGTTTTGCAACATTTATGAATTATAATGGTATCGAGCACATAACTGGCGCTCCTTATAATCCGTCCACGAATGGTTAAGCTGAAAATCTAGTGCGTAACTTTAAGCGTTCTGTAAAAGCTGAATTGATTTCAGGTGCTTCGTACGAGCAAGCACTGTCTAGATTCCTGCTCGCATATCGCGTCACGATACATACAACGACAGAGAAGCCATGCGTTCTTCTGAAGGGGAGAGTCTTACGAACCGCTTTGGACCTATTAAAACCAAATTTGCGAAAGACTGTTGAAAAGCGGCAGTTTTCTCAAATTAAACCATACGCACATAAACCAAGAAAACAAAAGTTTCTACCTGGAAATGTTGTCTGGGCTAGAGACTTCAGACCACGTACTAGGCATAACTGGCTAAAATGTACTGTCATCGCTTCTGAAAGTCACGGGATTTACAGGGTCGCGCCTTGCGATTCTTCCTGCGAACAGTGTCGCCGCCACTTCTCACAGTTGAAGTTAGCCACTCCAATGCTAATGCCAGCTGAGAATGCGCAGAGTTTTCTTGAATCGGAGCTTGGGGTCTCTGCACACGCTCAGCATTCTGTTCCTTTTGAGCCAAATAACAGCGCTTTCTCACATGATTCAAGGTTTCCATCGAGAAGAAATTTAGGAAGGAGTTTTCTTCCGAAGATGCCAGGAACGCTGGGATTTCAAGGGTTTGGACATCCATCCACACCTACCAAGCAGCAAGGTGCCAGGTCTCCACCTGGTTCTAATAGGAAACATCAATCACTTGTGATGGGTGCTACTCCACCTGTCATGGGTGCTACATGTTCACCTCCTGTAGTGGGAGGCACATCATGTTCTCCTCCTGTAGTGGGAGGCACATCTTGTTCTCCTCCTGTCGTGGGAGGCTCACCATGTTCTACTCCTGTAGTGGGAGTCCCAACTCGCTGCTACAAGAGAAGAAAGCCATCTGGTTCTTCACCGGCTGTGGAACCAGCAATAACTACGCGTTCCAAAAGAGTTCCGGAAAATTTTTTTCTTCCTGTGCTGAAAGTTTTTTTTACATTGAAGTTTTTGCTGAAAAGAAGTGTAAATATTGTACATAGCAAAAGAGGATTTATTTTTGTTGCATGTTAAAAAGAAAAAAAAATGTTTTGTATTGTTACTAAAACGACTTTACTGTATCTGAAAAAAGGATCTAGAAGATGTTAGAAGATGTTGTAAAGCACGGTAAGAATTTTTTTAGGGGGGGGGGGGGAAGACTGTGGTGTCTTACCTCGCCCCTGGATACTGTGGTGTCTTACCTCGCCCCTGGCTGGTGCCACCAGCCAGGCAAAATAGTTGCATGGTTATCATCAGCTGACACGTTGGTCAGCTGATCTATTGTTAATAAATACGATTGCAACGATTGCAACAAGCCAAGGTCAGTCAGTCATACAGTATTCCTTGCCTGGAGTAGTATTAGGCTTCGTAGTATTAGGCTTACTCGGCATTCACTTCAACGAACTTTATGATGCAGTTCCGTATGTTCAAAGGGAATTTCAACGAACTGCTAATGCTGATATCAGATAACTGCATCATATAATAGACATAACTGCACATGTAATAGAACGAAAACCTAAACCGAAAAAATACATATAGAACAGAGGCCATAAACAGCAAAACGCATACAAAATGAAAAGATTAAAAATACACAGTAAAATAACACCTAATTGCTCACTCGAACTAAAACATCAAACATACAGACAATAAAACACTGCCTTAACTAGTTCTTTTTCAGAAATTATAAATGCACACAAAATACATATGTAGCCACTCACAAGAAAAAGACTTAAAATATAAAACAACAAATACAAACAAATATAAAAAAAACTGTATAATACATAAATTAAGCACACACACACGAACATATACATGCACACGAACACACGCATGCACATTGAACATTTCAAACACAAACTGCGTTCACTTTCTACAATAACCATTGAGTACAAACAGTCTTTTTTTCCTGGAATTGGAGCTAATTTTATGGCCGCCGTTTGTCAGTGGCTACGGGGAGTGGTGTTGGAGTATGCATTTACTGGCGTCCGAACGAGGTTGGTGACGTCAGAACGAGGCAGTTTCCCCCACCCCCATCCCCCCAAAAGCAGAAATTTCTGCCACTGTCTGCGACACCAATTGTCGGGGACTGCAGTGAATCTGTTTTTATCATTGTAGTTACCTACATGTTTATTAGATTTTATTAAATAACTCTTCAGTGCATTACCCTATTGAACTGGCAATTCCACCAATGGAAAGGTCTCGTCGAAACGATTAAAATGATGTATTGGAATGTCAAAATCGGTCAAAAATTAGCGAAACGGCAGAAAATTGGCCAAAATTTGTCCACGGCGGCCTTCAACTGCACGCGACCGCGCTGATTCTGGCCCTCGAGGACGAACTGATCAACGTTGGTGCGTTGGTGCGTTGACCCTCAAGTGTTAACTTTAGCCCTTGATCGATTCACCCTTGAGTTCATGATGAAGGGTGTTATGTGAATACGGCCGTTAGTTAACGTTAATTTAATAATATTAAAAAAAAATTAAATTCATCAGTTGATTTAATTTGTAAATAAAATGTATAAAAAAAAACAGTTTTGGTCACAGGTATTTACGTCCTCTCATGCTAAAGAATATTAACGAGAAACGTCCAAATTTTCTTAACAATGTGGTGCAAACTTGGACTAACAGCTCTCTTCAAGATGGACGAGTCACCGACCTTCATCACCATACACAGCCCGTGCGACCGATACTGTCAGGAGACTGGCAGCACGACCTTGCGTCATGGAAGATCGAAACTATTTCCGAAGGTTTTCCCGGTTTTCCCGTTTAACACTTGTCACTCACGTGCCAAGATTGAGGTGGTCTAAAGGCGCATCTACACGGGGCGCTTTTTGCGCGTGCCGAATGACGGATGATGCGTGCCGCTTGCATTTCGGTGCTTTTTCATAGCGCACCGTGTAGTTGCACCTGCAGCAAAATAAGGCCCTGTCCATTTTGAAGTGCGTCAGTAGTGCACGTTTCAGAGCAGCCTGCAGCGGCAAGAGAGCGCCCCGTGTAGAAACACCACGACATCAACAAATTCGAAACTCGCGCTCTTTTTGCTGTGTTGGAGTGTGCTACGTGGAAATAGAAATCAGTCTATTTATCGGCAGCATGCCGTGCAACACTTCAACCTCTTTTTTTTTATTTATTAAAAAAATCGTCAAGGTCGTTACGAAGCACAGAATGCACTTGTGTGCATTTATCATGTTTTAACACACGAATATGTTTAAAAAAACAGTACATCAATGCAGAATGATATTAACGGATCAATCGTTAAAAAAGACTAGACTAAGTTTTAAAGGCGACATTTAAAAAAAATAAAAAAAATGCAGTTGGTAATTTCCGTGCTGTCATTTTTTTATTTGTTCAATTTTGTTAATTTCCCAAAACCTTTTTGGTATTTTCTTAGTTCGTGCTTAGTTTTATTTTACGGTTTACCTGATTGTTTATCATGCATTTTAAAGGAGTAATTTTTATTCATTATATAATATCTAGTTTAGCTATCTTTTTAGCCCGTTGGGGGGGGGGGGGGGGGAAAGGAAAAGAAAATCAAAATGGGGCCACCAATTTTTTCAACGGCACTCTCCCTTCCCACCAATACCTCGCTCGGCCAAACCGAAGTAGCATTGCGAGTGTTACGTGCACGTGGTTAACCGGGGGGGGGGGGGGGGGGGGGTGG
>JAHWFP010154561.1:0-30367 GCA_023313725.1 Lithobius niger | reverse complement strand
GATTTTATTTAGTAAAATGTTTAGGTGAGATTTTACGCATCTCAATATATCAAGGTCGCCGGACAGAACAGTTAAAAAAAATTCGTGTTTCACCCGTGAGGTTTTGAATTTAAATTTACTACCCAAGCGCATTGAGAATTCATCTTTAAAATGGGGTACTATTTACAAGGGGGTTATTTTCTCCATACGATTCCCTCTTACGGGACTGTTGCAAAGTGCAAACAGATAAAAATGGCTGTAACGCCGCATTAAATCAAAGGTAATTGGCCATGGATAATATGCGTGAGTGCCGATGGTTTGTTTTCCCTTTTCTAAAAGAAAAACTCTTGAGTGGAGATTCAGGGAGATTGATTTGGTGGAAAATAATACTGACTGACAATCGTTACAATGTTACAAAACGAAATAAAACAAATGGTTGAGCAACTGGTTATTGTTGGATGTAGACAGGGATATTGTTGTCGTAGCATTATATGATAATGGCCTCGTCAAGAAGATTTTTTTTGTCGTGAAAGCAAAAGTAAAAGTTGTCGAATTGTGTTTGAGCTAATTTTATACAGTAATATTGATGGCGTAAACCGAGACTACAGGCGGTTTGCGAAGCGGCCTGAAAAGGCAGCCGTAGTCGAGGTTTACCAAAGAATTATTGGCTTATTCAGATATAAATTACAATAGGATGTTATCTAATATGATGCTAATGTTACATACATTTATTAAATAAGTAGCGTAAGCTGACAAATTCCTTTATCGGTAAATTTTCTTTCAAAGTAACGAAAGTCAGGGGTATTATTCAATCTTACTCACGAAACGCAGTTAGGCCATCAAATGGACAATGACAGGAAAAATCGGCAAAGTGTAAATTGATCGGGAATTGTAGTTTGTCGAAATATAAAAAATCTATCTAACGAGTTAAGGGTAAAAACCGCATGCAAATTTTGGCGTGCATTTAGTTTATAAGGAAGGGTTAGCAATTTTGCAGAAAGCTGCAAATTTTCTTTTTTGTGGGAAAAAGTGGGAATTGTTTTCAGCAAGGGTTATCACTTGTCAACTTTGTGTAACATCTCAAGAGCGTGCCCATCGCACTGGGTCCTTGTTGGTTAACGTGCTGATTAATTTCCCAACGCGGACAATCAGGCTGACCAACCTCTTTACAGAGCTTTCATGACCTATCACAGAGCGGGCCACGGGTTTCTCCTAAATATAGGCCTCCTTTACCGTGATGGTGACGGTGGCAACCGAGCATACGAATGAGATGCTGGGAGTTGCAACGCAAGGCATCATTGAATTCGCCCAAATCATAAAATAATAACGGGACATAAAATTAAGAAAAAAAAGTGGTTTAGTTATTTTAGTTTGGGATGCTGTTGATGAAATTTTAGTAAACCCTATGTGGCGCCAATAAGCATCTAACGGACTCTAAAGTATGAACCTAATTGTTACGGTAGGTGCTTCTGAACCACGGCACTTGTAATATTTTAAAATCACCTACTCTTTACATGGAAAAAAAAAAATTGCCGCCACAATATGGCGATATCAAGCTCAAAATTCCGAAAATTCAAGTTAACCTATTCCAAACGAAAATTCGCGATTTAACGCAGTCAATTATTGTTTTGAATGGCAAATCTGCCTGAATCTAAGGAGTTTAACATGAATAAAAAGTGCAACATTAAAATCCGCGATTTAACGCTTAAGACAATTGTAATTTTGAACTTAATTATTCATGGCTGGAAAGAATTCACAGACTGCAATGACGGATTGGTCGAGGCGGTGTCAACTGCCAGCAGCTACTTCCCCCACCCTTTCGGCCGTTCCGCATTAAACAGTGATTGCTTCATTTTCCGGCTCGTTATTTTGAGTAATACGATACCGCTCAAGTGCCTTGGGGAAGAGTTGGGAGGGCATAAAATTTGTGGTTTGGGAGCTAATAGCATGATTTAAATGACCGCAGGTTAATTTTTTGTCGGCCTCCATGCTTTTTTTAATAGTGAAAATTGGTTCATGCAAATTTTGATCAACAGAAATTGATGAGTCTACACAAAATAAACAAAATGAAAATTTTTGTAAGGATTCATCTGGTACATGAACGATTTTAGGTGCCAGTGTCTAAACCTGGTATAAATAAAAGGTTGCACAGGTACAAATCCCAAGGTGTTTAGATTGACAAAACATGACAAAATAAAATTTCGCAAATTCAGATTAAGACAATTCGAGCCAGTTATTAAAAGCCAAAAATTACAAACTTTCATTAGTCAAATTCTCCTGGAATCTCGTTAACGACTGGTCGTAAATTATTTACATGCTGTTATCCTTTTTGGACTAAACCAGTGGAAACTTCTTTCACCTTATAAACTAAGGGTGAAATCTTTTCCACAATAACAAATGGACCTATCCATCGTTTCTGCAATTTCGTAGCAAAGAAAGCATGTTTTTTGGATAAAAAATGAGATCTTACCCAAACAGTGTCGTTAACATTAAATTCCTGGGGTTTTGGTACCTTTTCATTGATTTTGGCGTATTCGTATTGCCTGTCTGACTGTCGTATCCTACGGACTTTCATTATTGCGCGACGTAAATTGTTGCTAAGTGTAGCAGCCCAAAGGGGTACGGGTTGCTCGAGAGCTTCTGGGATTGGAGGCTCAATGCCTGTATCAATTTCTCGGCCGAAGTTAAGATAGGCCGGTGTGAAACCCGTGCGGGTATCAACGGATGAGTTAATGCTCATGACAAACATTGGCAATTTCTCATCCCAATCCCTGGGGTTTTTGCTACAGAACTGTGCGATCAGTCGCCCCAATTTCTTACACTGAAGCTCTGCGGGCGAATTACTCGCAGGATGGTACAAAGTAGTTAATCGCTGCTTTATACCAAACCTACGGTATATCTCGCTAGTAATTCTCGCTGTGTACCCTGCAGCATTATCAGAAACCAAGACACGGGGGAGCCCGAAAATTGGAAATACTCTGGTAATTAGCAAGGTGACAAGGCTCTTAGCATCAAATTTTCGGCACGGGAAAGCCATAAGAAATGATGAAAAAAGATCTGATATTACGAGGATGTTTATGTTTTTGCTGGGACTTCGTGTCATTGGAAGATTTTGCTTCCAATCAAGATGCAACGTGTGGAAGGGTTGCTGTAAAGGAATGGTGGCAAGCCTAGCAACATTCTGTGCGCCTCGGCCTTTGTGCTGTTGGCACGAGAGGCATGTTTTACAAAAACGTTGGACCAGCTTGCTCATTCTGGGGAAATAATAGGCACGTTTTAAGCGCCCCAGGGTCTTTCGAGCCCCGAAATGTCCCGCTGGAAGAGTTGAATGGTGTAACTCCAAAACTTGACGCTGCAAAGAGCGTGGCACAAAAATCTTAAGATCTGATGATTCCTCTAGATCTTCAGCAAGTTCTCGATAAATGAGTCCAGAACTTTCCTCGTAAATACAATTTTGCGAGAATTTATCAACAAACCTCTGAATTGCAAGCGTCTTTGCTTTCCAGGGTTTACCCTGCAAAGCTAAAGTTAATGTTGCCATGTATGGGTCTTTAGCAGTTTCCTCAGCAATTCGGGGAATTGTAAGTTGTTCTACATCAATGTTACAGTTAAAGCAATCATTGTTAAACAAGTATACAGATTCCCTGCCAGGAATTTTAACTTCAGTGAGTGGAGAGCTCACTTTCACTTCCTCGGCTTCCGCCTCAGATTCGTACAAACGTGAAAGCGAGTCCGCAGCACAATTCTTTGAACCTTTTCTGAACACGAGTTTTGCCTCCAAAGAAAACAAAAAGACAAGCCAACGAGCTATTCGCCCCCTGTTGTTCTTTTTCGTGTCCATTAAGATTAAAGGATAATGATCCGTAGAAATTGTGATGTCACCACCTTCCACTAGATGGCGCCACTTCTTAAGCCCAAAAATGCATGCCAACATCTCACGATCAGAAGTAGTATAAAGACGCTCACTTTTCGAGAGTTTTCTTGATGCCATGTCAATTGTGACGTATTGATCGCTATCGGGTAACTTCTGGGCCAAAATACAACCAAGCCCAGAGCCGGATGCGTCCGCTAGTATGGTCCAAGGCAGGTTAGGGTCAGGGTGGGCCAGAGTTGGGGTATCCAGTAAGGCACTTTTAATGCCCTGGAATGCCTCTTCCTGACGGGAACCCCACTGAAAGTCTCGACCGTCACCACGTAACAAGTCGGTTAATGGGCTGGTCCTTTCGGCGAACCGATGGACGAAATGCCGTAGCCAGGAGGCCAGGCCCATGAACTTTCGTACCTCATGCACACTAGTTGGGCACGGATAGGCCTGTAAGGCTTTGATTTTACCAGGGTTAGCTTTGACACCGTCGTCAGTTACCAAATATCCCAAGACAAGTAGCTCTTTTACGCAGAATTCCGATTTTTTTAAATTTCCAGATAAGCCTTCGGCTTCCATCATATTCAGGCCAGCCTCCAGCCCTAGCATGTGTTCTTTCCATTGCTTTGAAAGTAATCCAGCGTCGTCCACGTATTCCTGCCGACCTAGGTGGCGGATTGGATCGATGGCTTGAGCCATTGCGCGGCAAAAATTCGCCCCGCTATTTTTGAGCCCGTACTGAGCACGTTTACAAATAAATTGGCGGTCATGTGTGACGAAGGATGCAATTTTGCCACTCTCAGGGTCCATTGGAACGTGCCAATACCCGTCCGTCATATCTAAATTGCTGCGAAATTTACACTGGTGATACTGAGCAATTAGGTGATCAATTAGGGGCAATGGAAAAGGGTCACGTGCCACTGAAACGTTTAAAAACGTGTAATTCGCGACAAGACGTGTTCTGCCGTCTTTTCTGGGCGCAAGAAACACTGGGACACAATGTTCACTGAACCCAGGAACTATAATGCCTTGGTCGAGCATGTTAGCAATATGCTCGTCGACCTTTTTACGTCCTAAAGCACTTAAAGGGTATGGGCGTTTTGCGACAGGAGGAGCTCCGCGAGTGTCAATTGTCATTGGTGGACAATGTTTAAATAGACCAGTTCTTTTTGAAAAAACATGCCTGTGAGAAAATAGCAAGCAAAATAATTCTTCTTTTTGTTCGGAAGTTAATCTTTCAATTGCATCAACTTTCGCACGGATCTCCTCCTATATTGTGCCAACAGGTGGAGGAAGGTCTCGAAAAGGGTTCCTACGTAGGGCATACGAGTACCCCGAGTAAGGTGCCCAGTACCAGTAATTTGATTTATAATTTAGCACCATGCCCGAATAAGTTAAAAAATCTGAACCTAAAATTACAGGCTGAATGGCGTTTGGCAGTAAAATTAGTGGGTGAGTGAAAGTTTTAGTTTTAATTTGGAATTTTACATTTACAAATCCTTGACAAATTGTCCATTGACCGTTAGCCATCCGCACACGGAATTCTTTTTTATGAAAAATATTGCCAAGATTAATTAAATCCTCCTTTAATTCCTCGTCAATAAATGACAGGGAACTTCCTCCATCAATTAGCGAATCTGCAATGTCATCACCAATACGTACGCCTACATATCCACAAGAAGTAGATTGTGGTTCGTTGGGACCGTTAATAATAACAGGTAATTCTTTATACAACACCTTTTGTCTATTTGGTTTATTAGAGTGCGACCCCCATGGAATGTCGTTTGGGTCATTCGGCACAGGTTGGGAACTGTACCAATGCGAACGTCGTTCGGACGCTGCCTCTCCAGCCACAGAAGAGCGTCCTATTCTTTTGGGAACTCTGGGGCTGTTGGATCTAACCCTTTTGTTGCAGAAGACATTTGGCTGACATTTTGACTAGCCGATTTACTAGCTACCCATGCAGCTCTGAGCTCAGGATGGGTAGTCCAGCAACGTTCTCCAATGTGCCCAACTTTGAAACAGACGTTGCAAGACACTTGTTGTCGTTGTTTCGGGTTATAACTCGTTGTTTTTTAGTTGTTTGTAGCATCAGAAGCGACCCTGGCTGAATCTAATACAGTTTTTGGTTCAGTTATTTGACTCGAGTTAAGTTTTGCTAAGAAGCTATTAATTCCTCCGCTATTCTGCTTGAAAGCGTTAGCAAGAAGTTTAGTGTGATAACATTCTGAATTATCATGACTGGCAGTATTATGGAAAGTACAGAACTTTTTCCGGAAAATAGGACTAGGAGGAGAAGAAGCAGCGCCCGAGGATGGTCGTGGAGCTGCTGCACCCGTCACAATCTGGCTAGTTTCAACAACATTTCTACACACAGAAATATTAGCAGTAGTATCAGAAGTGGGCGAACAACTTTCAGCACAAAACAATTCCATGTCACAACAGTGATTGAAAAATTCCGTTAATGTTGAAAATTCCTTATGCACAACAAATGGTCTCAATCGCGTGTTGAGGTTCTGCTTTAATATGTATAGCTTTGCCTTAAACGTACATGAATCATCCAACTGATCTAAAATTGTAACACATTTTGCATAGAATGCAGTAAAATTTTCATTTTCACCCTGCTTTAATCTACGTAATGTTTCGACCAACCTTTCATTTTTTGTTTCAGGATGAAAAAAGGTTAAAAAGCTACTACAAAATTCCTGAAAATTTTCAAATGGTTGTTGTAACCAATCAGCAGCTTCGTTTTTTAAAGTGTACGGTATGCAACATGTTAAAAATTCTTGCTCGTCGTAGGCACAAGCTAATTTTAAGCGTTGCAATTCCTTAATATAACTGCATGCTGAAGTAGAGCTTAAACTTCCCGAATACGTTGGTAATTCGAGTGGTTTAAACTTTAACCTGAAATCTTTTGATTTTGTCGTGCAAGATTTATTTTCACCTAAAGCAGTTGATCCGATTTGTTTACTATTAGTTGGCGAGTTTTCCACGTTACAAAAATAATTTTTCAATTCTGATTGCAACGTTTCTACTGTTAACGGAACGTTTGCTTTCGGATCACTGATTTTTTTAAATGAAGGCTGAGTAACAAGTTCTTTGACCAAGGTTTCCTCGTGAACAATATTATTTGGAGTTATTGCTTTGGCTGCATTTTTCGGCATGCAATCAATTTTCGCTATAAGTTCTTTCAACAATTTTGTATGCTCTAAATTAGCAGCTTTAAGTTCAAGGCAAATGGATTGCTTGCTTAAAGAAACACTTGACTTAGAACTTGCACTATCCTTTTTGCTACTCTTTTTTGCTGAATGGAAAGTTTTAGCATTTGTCTCCTCACGTAAGTCAACCTGCTCAACTACGTTTTCCAAAACTGGATCATTTTCTACGAAGTTTTCACTAAACTCTAAAGGAAAATTAAACTTTTGAAACGCTGACGTGTCAGTTTGATCATGCTCCAATCGTTGTTCAAAATGCTTAAATAATTTCAACTTTTCGTTTAAAAGATAATCTCTAATTTCTTCTCTTTGTAACTTTAAATTATATCCAGTTTTAGAATCAATACCTAACTTAGAGTCAGACAAAATTGGTGACTTATCTAAGCTGTAGGCTGTATTATTACTTACATCACAAACCCAATCTTGGCATCTCTGGCGTTGCGTTTTTGTCAAATTCTTCTCAATTCGTTCTTCTGTAACTTTTGATTGAACGGATACGGCTTCGGAACTGGAATCGTTGTCGTGATGAAATTTCGCTTCCTGGTCGAGTAGTGGTCCTGCAGCAGACGAGCGACTTGCTACAGCCCGGTAAGTTAGAACTGGATTGGAGGAATGAAGCTTGTGTGTCAACGGATTCTTCTTTGAAGGTTGATCTGGAACTGAACGTCTAGTAAGATTTTCACGTCTGGGTGGTAAGGTTTTCTCGAGCAAGGCGAATTCTTCGAACGGATTGATACCATCGTCGAGATTTTGGTCCTGAAACGACTCGAGACGGGATCTACGACTCTTTTGACAACTCACTACTGCGTCTCTTACATTAGATTGGATTTGGTCCGTGCTGAAATTTTCGTGATTTTCGGTAGAAATAGTTGACTTTGACTTACGCAGAATTGGATGAGTGAAAGTTTTTTGTAATCTTCCTGAGCCTCGTTCCAAAAATCGTTGTCTGGCCTGGCTTGCAGCATTCTTACTGGTTACAGGGACCTGTTCGGAAGGAGTTCCAATTGGTGTAGATGTTCCAGGTAAGTCACTTGTAGCTGGCAAAGTTACTGGTAAGGCTGACATGTCGTGCTCACGCAAATGACTAGTTGATAATCTTGAATGTGTTGACCTTACTTCTGGTGCTGAAGTTGAACTGGCGGAATTAAACTTTTCGGCTGTGCCTTCTTTTCTAGCCAGACTCTGTTCGGTTTTCCTGAAGTTGTGTCTTGACAAATTGTCTTCTTCCATGTTTTCATAATTCCCAAGTTGCCTTTTGTAATACCTTGACTAACTTGACCGGCATTGATGCACCAAATAAACTGTAGGGTTAATGGGCCTAACAGTTTAGGGACAAGCTCTAAAACGTGCCGTGGTGGTAGTCTAGGGGTTGCAGGAATTCCAAATTTACTTAAGCGGATGGATTAAGGCTAGTAGTCGTGGTTCAGATTTGGTGTTGGTTTTAATTTAACATTAGAGCGATGGAGTGCTCGGGCTCGCCTGAAATTCTTGGGCGACACTAACCTAGGCTTAAGGCCTTAAATGGAACGTCAACGACATTAGGCTAACTTGGGAAAATTTAGATTTTAAGTTTCGGGAAAATTTGGTTAAGTTGATGACTGCTGAATTTAGTTGTAACGGGGTTGCAGTTGTGAACTGACAACAGGATGGGTCAAGTTTGAGTTTAAGTTGGGAACGGGGGAAATTGGGGAAAATTTCTAATGTTAGGGCCGAAATTACCTTTTGATGCGGGGAGTTGGAGAGTTGGAGCCGGAATGGAATTTTAGGTTAATAGCTAATTGTTAGGAGCACCCGGCGGATGATCAAACGAGCTCGAGCGTTACAATTGATTGAATTACGTACAGACAAATCAGTGTTATGTTTTGTTACAATAATTGATCAGATCGATTATCGACTAACAATTGAGTATTAAATTTCGACAATGGCATATTACAAATTGACGTCAGGTGGACTTCGGTCTTGGGAGATTTCACAATGACGTCAGTTGTGACCTTGTTGGGGTGGTAAAATTCCAACGTCGAAATCCGGGATTAAACTCGCAACATGGTACACCCCAATATTTCAAAGAATTGTGCGTACTTTGATTGGAATATGCCACTTTGCATGTGGGTACCTTAGGCCAATAATACGTTTTGCAGAAAGGGAGCCACCTCAATTTCCATGTACAACACCAGAATAGCGACCAAAATGGCGACCGAAAACTAGTTTTTTCGCTGTAACTTCTTAACCGTCAAGAATTCAAAAGAATAATGTGACGCAAAAACGTTCAGCACACAATTCTGGACAGAAAAAGTGATATACATTTTTACGTAAAACTAACGCTTGGATCCCAAAATCGTATTTAAAGGACATCATCACCCTTAATTCGCGTGAACACTCCTTTTTTCAATTGGTTGTTCTATGATCAAAGTGCTATTGCGAGCCCTCTAATAGCCCGAAATGGACATGCGTAGGATTTTCTAAAAGATGAAGATCTATTCTTTCCATCAATCCTAACAGAAATTATTTAACTTAGGTACGGACCGTGCTATGCCCATTTAAACGTGAAGACATATTGGCGTAGCTGCAAAATCGTATGTTAATTTTCGAATTCAAAGTGCTCTTGCGAGCCTTATAATACTCGAACTGGACATGCTTAGGATATTCTGAAAGCCGGGGATCTATTCTTTCCATCAATCCTAACCGAAATTGTTTAACTTAGATAGAGACCGTTCTATGCTCGTTTAAATGTGAACTAATAATGGCGAAATAACAAAATAGTATGTTGATTTTCGAATTAAACGGTTCCTGCGAGTCCTTTAATAGTCCGAAATGGAAATGCTTAGAATATTCTGAATGGTGGAGATCTATTCTACCCATCAATCCTAACCGAAATTGTTTAGCTTAAGTAGGGACCGTCCTATGCCATTTAACGATGAAGAAGTAAAGGCATGGCGCTGAAAGCCTATGGTGATTTTAGAATTCAAAGTGGTCTTGCGAACCCTCTGAAAGTATTCAGACAAATGGCGATCTATTCTTTCCCTCAATCCTAACCGAAATTGTTTAGCTTCGGTACAAATTCAATACTTACAAACCAAAACGGCAAGTTTGCCGTAAAAACGGGGATTATATGATTAAAGTTGCACTTTACTTGTTAAAATGTACACGGATAAAAATTGTTGATTTTTAATTGAAATAATTAAATGTACAATTGAGAAAATTACATCTGTTTAAGTGCTTTTGTGCTTTACGTTTTAAATATATGACTCAGGTCGCGCTACAAAGATTTGTGCATGCAGTAGATTGTTGCTGGCCACTTTGAAACACTTCACCTGCAGCCTGCATCTACGAAATAAATACGTCATTCTATCGTTTCTATAGCTGTCAATTTCGAGGCCCGAAATTAACAACGTAGCTTATAGGTTTAATCGTTTCTATAGCTGTCAATTTCGAGGCCCGAAATTAACAACGTAGCTTATAGGTTTAAATCTATAAGCTTTTAGCTGAAACACGGATTCTTTCAATTCAATTTATTTCCGGGGCCCTAACCCAAAGTCGTACGCTCCTTATATCATCTATAATCAAGCAATCTGAACCGTAAAACTACTTAATCCAACATACATTTAAACCAATCAACTCAACAACCATTTTTCATTCTACCCGATTCTTTCAAATCAAATAGCATCAAATATATTTTATTGGGGCCCCGGCCCAAGGCCATTTTACCCATCAACAATTAACTTTTTAGCAAAGACATAACACGCAGATGAAGAATGGATCTGAATTTTGCTGAATTTTGTTCCGTAAGTACAATGGTTAAAACAATGTAAAACAATCAAAATGATCGTTCAGGGACCCGTAACGCCGAAATGGCTTGACCAATAAAAAAAGCGGTCTCTGAGAGCATGAAGCCTAAGGAAATTTCTGGCTTAGTCATGTTTCAGATTTTAGGTAGGTGCAGTAGTTTTTTTCTGAAACCGTACCACACAAGAAGAAAAACAACAATAAGTGAACAGTTTCCAAATTTACGTGTGGCTCCCTACTTTTACTCTTGCACGGAATTGCATAAAAGTTGGGATTAATATACCTTCCATACCTATCTACTATCTGGCCTAGTTTGGTCGAAATATAGTGAATAGGAACGGAGAAATTAATAGTTTTAGTGTTGTTGGCGAGAGGACTTAAAGCGCACAATGGCACTAAGAAACTGATACTAGCCGCTACAGCTGTAAACGGGCGTAGAACGGTCTCTATCTAACTAAACAATTTAGGTTAAGATTGATAGGAAGAATAGATCCCCACAATTTAGAATATCCTTAGCATTTCCATTTCGGACTATTAAAGGTATAGCAAGAGCCGTTTAATTCCAAAATCAACATACTATTTTGTTGTGTCGCCATTATCAGTTCACCTTTAAACGAGCATCGAACGGTCCATCTAAGTTAAACAATTTCGGTTAGGATTGATGGAAAGAATAGACCCCCGGCTTGCAGAATATCCTAAGCATGTCATTTCGGAGTATTAGAGGGCTCGCAAGAGCACTTTGAATTAGAAAATCAACATACGATTTTACAGCTACGCCAATATCTCTTCACCTTTAAATGGGCATAGCACGGTCCCCATCTAAATTAAATAATTTCTGTTAGGGTAGATGGAAAGAATAGATCTTCATCTTTTAGAAAATCCTACGCGTGTCCATTTCAGGCTATTAGGAGGCTCGCAATAGCACTTTGACCTTAGAACAAACAATTGAAAAAAGGAGTGTTCACGCGAATTAAAGGTGATGTCCTTTATATACGATTTTGTGATCCAAGCGTTAGTTTTACGTAAACATGTATATCACTTTTTCTGTCTAGAATCGTGTGCGGAACGTTTTTGCTTCACATTATTCTTTTGAACTAGCTGTACCCCCGGCGTAATATACGCCGGTCTAGCCAGTTCCCGCATACCTGAGAGAAATAGTGTATTGGGCAGTATGGAATAAAAAGGGTGCCGACTGCCCCTGCCTCCTCCTACTGACTTCTCTGCGGTCTACCCCCTTATATTCTGCGATTGTCTGGTCAGATTTCCCTATACCCCCGTAACCCCTTTCCCGTCCCGCACCGCCGCCGCCCCCCCCCCCCCAGGTTTCCCCTATTGTGTGGTCAGAATATCCCCATCCCTGTTTCCCCTCTTTTTGAACCCCTGCTGATTTGTTTTGTTATGGATGCAATTTTTTTTTCCATGGAGGACGCTCAATTGCCTGATTCTCCGTAAGCGCAATAAACCCAACAACGGTCGTGCATGCAGTGATTGTTACTCAACCAACTTTGAAACTCTTCAAGTTGGCTAAAAGAGCTAGCATTTAAAGAAATATTTTGATTGTTACTGTTTGTTACAGGCCACATCCTTTTGTTTGACATTGTCGGTCGCTCGCCCTCTTTCTTTATACGCTCTCTTTCATTGTAGTGCATAATGATGAATTTGCTTGCCCAACCTAGGTGTATTATATATCATACACTAGCCGTGTCACATTTATATTAATAAACAAAAACGTATCGTTAAAATTTAAAAGTAAGGGTCTAAAAGTCAAAACGTGTAAGGAACACGGACAAGTTTTGACTGTAAGGGTCTAGGAGTCAAATTTGGCCAGTAAGACGCTGCTAAGCATTAGACCCTTAATACCCGGTTTTTGACGAACAGCTGTCTGAAATCGTCCTATAAAGACCCATGAGATGATCCAATGATAGTGGGGGTGTGGGTTTCCTACTTTGCTTTAGGTTGACATTTTTTTTCGGTTTAATAACATGGCAGCGATTCCAAGCAAGACAACCTGCTACAAGCGTAAGCGTATACACCCATTCTGTCTGAGTTACTAAGTCATTAATAAACACACATAAATCGCTGGAAATAATATTAAGGAAAATTGGAAATTAGCCAACAGCAAAAATCGTACACTAGAAATAACGTAGTTCAGTAAGCCACCTTTATGCACTTACGTTTCATCAGAGTGCAACGGAGAGATTAAGGCGCTATGCAAGTGATGTGGAGGCGTACTGGGTGGCCGATTCATGCCACTCCGATTTAACGTAAGTGGATAAAGGTGGCATACTGAACTACGTTATTTCTAGTGTATGATTTTCGCTGTTGGCTAATTTCCAATTTTCCGTGCTAAGTCATTAACATGATTACCGGGTAGTAAGGGTCTAATGCTTAGCAGCGTCTTACTGGCCAAATTTGACACCTAGACCCTTACAGTCAAAGCTTGTCCGTGTTCCTTACAGGTTTTGACTTTTAGACCCTTACTTTTAAATTTTAACGATACATTTTTGTTTATTAATCCGTGTTACTTTGAGAATTCTAATAAATAGGTGTGGTGGTGGATGAGGGGTTGGGTACGTGTGACACCTTTATATTTAATTTGTTGTTTGTTTTGTTGCACCGCCTTTACGTTCAGTAAATAGCTATGGCCTTACTATAACCTGGCGATCGCTAATGTTAACAACAGAAACAAATCCTTTAATCTTCAGTCTATGTCTTGCAGCTGGCGTTTGCTAAATGGCATTGTTGCATAATAACAATGTTTAAAACAATGTAAAACAATCAATCTTCTCGTTTAGAGCTCCGTAATCCCTGAACCACTTGACCAATCAGAAAAGGTCTTATGGAAAGGGCACATCTACTGAGCAATACCTATAAAATGAGCTAAGAACCAGCTTTACAGGACAAATAGAGAGGACAGACGAAAGGTACATCCCTAGAACAAGACCAAGAACAAGACCAAGACCAAGACCAAGAACAAGACCAAGAACAAGAAGTTGTCTATTTGGCCCCTCTCTGTATCTCGGGTTTGGCTGGACTGAATTTCACAATTTTTGGACTGTACACAGGCCTTGACTAGTCAAGGCTAGATTCCAAATTTGGTTTAAAATTTTTCAATTTTGACGGAGTTATAAGCTCGCAAAGTTGAAAGTTTAACACAGAGATCCTAGGTCGACCCTTACTAACATATCGCCAGTGTTAATGAAGCTATCTCCAGCAAAACTGAAACTATTAATTTCTCCGTTTCTATTCAATATATTTCGACCAAACTTGGCCAGATAGTAGATAGCAACCTTTCCAAACTTTGCACCAACTTTTATGCAATTCCGTGCAAGAGTAAACGTAGGAAGCCACACTTAAATTTGAAAACTGTTACCTTCTTCTTGTTGTTGTTCTTGTTCTGCTTCTTCTTGGCTGACACGGTTTCATAAAAAACTACTGCACCTACCTAAAATCTGAAACATAATCTGAGCCAGAAATTTTCCTGGGCTTCAACCTTACATGGACCACTTTTTCGATTGGTCCATCCATTCCGGAGTTACGGGACCCTAAACGATCATTTTGATTGTTTTACATTGTTTTAACCATTGTATTTAGGGAAGAATGCCACTCACCAAACTCCACATTCATTCTTCGTGCACGTGTTATGTCTTTGCTAAAAAGTTGATTGTTCAACGGTAAAATGAAAGAATTTAGTTATAGTAGTTATGGTGTTGTATGTATGTATGGTGTAGATTTGTATGATGTTAGATGGGGCGTACGGCTTCGGGCCAGGGCTCCGAATAAATAATCATGAAAGAATTTAGGGCCTTAGGGCTTCGGGCAGATAACCAGGAGTGGTTAACGCTCGTTAAACCCTTTTTTTTGAAAGAATTAGTGTTTCAGTTAAACGCATATATTTTTAAACCAAACAAAGTTGCCTTGTTAGGCCTCGAAATTGGCAGCTAAAAACGATAGAATTGCGTATTTATTTCGCAGATGCAGGCTTTCAAAGCTGACTTGAATTATTTTAAAGTGGCCAGCAACAATCAACAGCATGCAGAAACCTTTGCTGTGCGACGCCTTAGCCACAAAAAAGGTACACGGATTACAAACAAAAACGTCAGGTGTGCCGTAAAAAGTGGTTATATAATTGAATTTTCACTTGTTAAAATGTACACGGATAAAAATTGATCATTTTCAATTGAAATAATAAAATGTACAATTGAGAAAATAGTATCTGTTTAAGTGCTGTTGTATTTTAGGAATCATATATTTAAAACGTAAAGCACAAGAGCACTAAACAGATGCAATTTTCTCAATTGTACATTTTTTTATTTCAATTGGAAATGATCAATTTTTATCCTTGTACATTTTAACAAGTGAAAGTTCAATCATATAACCCCTTTTTACGGCACACCTGACGTTTTTGTTAGTAATATAGATTGTTGACGGTTAAGGAGTTACAGCGAAAAAACTAGTTTTCGGTTGCCATTTTGGTCGTCATTTTGGTGTTGTACATAAAAATTGAGGTGGCTCCCCTTCTGAAAAACTTTGTATTGGCCTAAGGTACCCACATACAAAACGGCGTATTCCAATCAAAGTATGCATAATATTTCAGTCTACCACATGTACTCTATGGTGGTGTACGAGGTCAGAATTCCTATTCCGTGATGAGATGGAAGTATAGTTCAAGGAAATTTAGAACTACTGATGTGGGTGTTGAGTTTGGTGGGAAAAAAATCTGCAAGGAGTGATATAAAAAATCTTCTATTAGGTGTACGGGAGAACAAATGCTATTATTACGTGGATTCTTGATGGTTGCCAAACAATTGATAGAATACAGCCGTTGTCGGTTCCGTCAGAAAAAAGTTCCTATATTCACGACAGAGGTGTAGCACACTGAACTTGGCGGGTGAGAGGCATACAAAACTATAGCCGATTACAATCTCTGTGGATGGGCCCACAAAAATGTATGTGTAATGCTGGTAATTAAGGGAAAGACGCTGATGTAATTTAGCTTCAACCAGGAAACCCCAACTTTGCCGTGTCTAGAGGTGTTAGGTACGTTACAACTTATTTTGTGCTTCAGAACACTCGCTATTCCAACTGAACTTCTTACATAATCATCCACGGTGGAAACTGGTAGAGCTTTCCTGTGTTGAAGTTCTCGTGTACTGTCGTAGTTTCTTCTTATTTCTTGGTGTCGTGTGGTCCACCAATGTTGAACCACAATTTAAGGCACAGAGATCTTTTATATTGGTCGTATTACAACACAGGCTAAAAATAGAGCTGGAGTCATCTATTAGGAATGGTCCAATTATGATGCAATGACTGACATACATATAGGCCAGTGCCTCTGTCTAGACAGGATAAAATAAACTTCCGAGAGCTCCCCACCTACCCAGCTTCCAGATGGGTTGCACAACGGTGTCCTTCCGTCAGATCGAAAACCCATCATATCGAAATGATCGAACGTCCCATTGGATAGAAATACCGTCAGATAGGAAATGTGGTTTTCCCAACAGATGGAATTTTTTACCCATCAAATAATATTTTGTGTTTTTGTACTCACGGAGAAAAAAAAAGGCACGGCTAACCAGTATAGCATAACCAGTCTATAGGGTTCACCACAAAATACGATTAGTAGGTTTTTTTTTTTGCTGTTTTTTTTTTTCTGCTTGGGGCTACTCGTATTGAAAACGGATATGGTGCTTAAATTGCTTGCGGTTTGCATTATTAGCATTTAAGGAATTTCATTTGGCTTAGTATTGTTGTACTGTTGGTTTAGTATTGTTTAGTAATTTGGTTACTAAGTGTGACAATAATTGTTAGTATTCTTTATGTGGCACAAAATTGTTTTAATGCTAAATATAAACAAGACGGCCTTTGGTCTCAAAGGTAGCTGGATCAAATCCCGCTCAGGGTACATTCAAGTATTACGTCATCGGGAAGGGGTGGGGATGGCGGGTTCGCCAGCTGGTGGCGATTGATGACGAGGGGGGAGAGGGTTGGTCAGTTGATGACGTAAGCACCGATATCCCAGTACAAGCGTGGAAAAACGCAAAAAAAAAAACCTCAGAAAACATAGGGAAATGCAGGGAAAACACCCTCTCTTATGGGGGGTGTCAGGTTAGAAATGACGTAATACTGGAGGAGGGAGTTGAGCAATTGATGACGATCGATGATGAGGGGGGAGGGGGGTTAAAAATGGCCAATTTCTTGATGATGTAATACTTGAACGGCCCCTCAGGCTGTCTGACGTTCAAGTCCAAAAGGCAACGTAAATAGGTTTGCAATTGCACGTAGTGCTAAATAAACGTTGAGTTTGGAAAAAATAGACTCTACTAGACTAATAACATAAAATTAGGGCTTGAAAATGATCCTAATCCTATTGTTTACTATTCTTTTGTAGAAAACTGAATTGACTTTGGTTATATAATTTTAGTTTATGTGAAAAAATATCACAAAATTTTTAAATAATTCCCGTCTACCGAAAATAAATCCCATGAGATAGAAAAAATTCCCGTTGTATCGAAAAATAAATCCCGTGAGATAGAAACACATTTTCCCGTTAGGTCGAAAATTTTCTATCGCACGGGTCATGCGATATTTTCTATCTGTTGGGTTTTCGATCCGACGGGCCTGAACCTGCACAATTCTGTGTTGTGCAGTCTAGAGCCTGCGTCATAAGGTGGATCGAATCCTCGTAAAACCATAACACATTCCTTCACCTATGACGTTGTGGTAGGTCGTAGTTACATCGCTTAAAATATATAGGAGCCTTCTAAGAAGCCTGCAGAGACCGAATGCTTAAAATGACAGCACTTAGGTTATGAGCAACAGTAAGAGGGACACAGCAGGAGATGCACATTGGGACATCTTCAGCACGGAGCAAGTGATCACGACCATGCATCAAGGAAGTGTGGCCCTTCTGGAGATGCTACACGATAGCATCTTCCCCACAACGAAGGCGTGGGTGTGAAGGCTAGGCTACAACACCAGTTTTTACTGTACGTGGCTTGTAAGTCCATAATCTGAGTCCATTCTCTTTCTGTAAATCCATAAGGTTATACGGAGACTTCAGGCCTGAAGGATGGAGTAAGTTTCAGATTCCAGAATTGGCTTGATATCCCGTCGTGGCTGAAGATATAACACACCTTTTTGCTTCATTCTAATCATAGCACTAAGTTATGTTGCTGGACTGACTGAATCATAACTTCGCATGGATCGAAGATGGGTATGCTCTACATTGCAGTCTTTAAAGTCCGTGAGTTACCTACTTGATATTAGGAAGCAGACTGTATAAGATGAGCAAATCCAGAGATTCAAACTCGAAAACCTACGATCATTGTAATAATATCTGAGAGCTTGTCCAGATGTGGGCCCAGAGCCGTTGGAGAAGCTTTGTCATTTGCTGCACTTCCCTGACCAGACAGGTTTGACGTTATATCGCCAATGTTCACTTGAACAGATGAGCTTTTTTCAGGCTACTATGCCGAGTTCTGTTGCTTCCCAGCTACCATGAGTACAACGGTCGTAAACTTTAATTCTTACACTATTCCTTAAAACAACCATCTGTCGGTGTGGCCACTGAAATAGTGAAAGTTACAACGAAACAGTTGAAACTCATAACCAGAATCGTACGTCATTTGTTCGTCTAGAGGTAAGCAAACAAACTGCGATCAAACAAAATATTATTTCCAAGCAGAGTTGATTTTTTTTATTTATTTGCCTGTTTTGACATTTGGCATAGTTAATAAGAATATTAGGAAAGCCCAATGGGACAGAAAAAAAAGTAATGTAGAATTAAAGTACTGAGGTCAAGAATTTGAACTAGCTTTGTTAGTTGTTTTGCCGTACTGTAATATTATTATTTCTGCATGTTTGTTCGCCTTGGCCTTTTTTTTTCTTTTACATGTTTTGCATTAAAATGTTATTCGTTGTTTTTATTCACCCAATGTAAATACAGGGTGTTTCAGAATAAAACCGACAAACTTCCAGGGCATACTAAGAAGGTTAAGACAAGTCAAAAAGTCCTATACAACACCTATCCAAAAATGCTTGGTCACGGAGATATCGCCCTTTTACACCATACTTATTTTATTTTATTTTATTATGCCCTCATACACCATCTAATCTTGTGTGTTTAGTGTCAACTGGTATGACACTAGAGGCATTGGCAACGATTTAAGACCAAATTCATAGTTCCACAGCTCAGATTCAGCACGGTGCACCAACCTGCTGCAAAACTTCGTGATAGGCCTAATCGAATTCTGTCCAAAACTGCATCTACGTCTAACTCTTGCCAAGAGAGCTGTAAATAAATGTTAAGAAACTTTTAAAGGATGGCGTAGGTTAATAATTTCTACACGCAATAAATGTTGCTCAATGTTGTAAAAAACATCGCTGCTCTTGATAAATGTTTTCCTACGTAATTGCTTGTAATTTTTTCTTGGGGGGGGGGGGGGCGGGCGGGTAATAAGGTTCGTTTTAAATTGGGCGCAAAGATTGTTTGCATCGGTTGTGGACTGGTTTGAGGGATTTGGTCCCCACCTCTTGAGCAAAATGTCACCAAACTTTTTTTCTTGAATCACTTGATATAGTGGCATCGTAGCCATAGCCCGGAAAAAAATTCGCAGGAGGCCGAACAAAGCCATGGGTGTTATTAGCTCTTGAGTAGGGTCCGCTTCTTCTTTTTCACATATTCTGGAGGAACTTATTTAACATTCTGAAAAATTTTGGGGTTTCGACGGGAGGGGGGGGGCTGGTTCCCACGCATCCCCCCACCACCGTCCCGTCCTACTGTTCAGGGGCCTTTATTTTTTTGTAGTTAAAAAAACAAAACTAGAGTCCACTTTATGGCTATTGGCCCGGTAGGTGAGGGGGGTGGGGCGAGTTTAACGAGCGTTGTAAACGTTCCAAGCAGATTCCGGGAGCTCAAATTCTTTAAGATATTGAGATACCTGATCTGACCTAGGACGGCATGCCCTTTGATGATGTTAGCCATCGTTCCTCACATTTATAAAAATTACTATATATTATAAATACGGCTGTAAATTTGGCAGTTGCCTTGCCCGACGTAGACTATAAAGCCAATGGGCCAGGTTGTTACCGTTACCCCCCCCCCCCTCCCCATCTCCCACCTTCCAGGATCATCAGTTATAACAGGCCATTTACATTCTCCCCTTACGGCTTTCAGCTGGTTAACGAAGGTTTTTTTTTTAAGTCGAGAACAACGAATATAGTTGGGCTGCTCAGTTTCAGGAAAATAAAACAGGTTTTCTTAGCAATAATAAAAAGGAACTTCTGCTGCATTCTTTTGCTTTCTTAATTAAAATATAGCTTTACTTCTAATGTATTTCATTACAGGAACGTTAAGAGCTACTGGGTAGAGAGAGGCCTTGAAAAGAAGCCAGATCCGCTTCACGGCAAATCGCGTCAGCATACTGAGTTTTTGCAAGGTGCTCCTGTCTTGGCAAGATTAGAGGATATTGCAGTTTCGAACGTAATTTATTATCGCGAAGTTTTCACACTGGTAGGTTCACCTTGCTGCATCCGAGTTTGTTTAGTATGAGGCCACAGTACGTCGTGCGCCTTGCAAGGCACTCTGATACAGGCTCCCAACGCTTCCACTAAACCATGACTTAAATACTCGATCATAAAAGAATAGCGACAAATAGGGCAATATCTACAAATAGGGGATATCCTAAGCATTTTTGGATATGTGTTATATAGAACTTTTCGACTTGTCTTTAGCTCCTGAGTATGCCCTGGAAGTTTGTCGGTTTTATTCTAAAACACCCTGTATAGAATTTTCGACAAACTTCGTTCAGGCTGTTTGCACTTTAGGCATATAAGGTGAAAAATCGTTCACTTTTGGAAACAAGCATGAAAGTTGGTACATATGCTTATTGAAACCCACTGTTTAAAAAAAGCCCATTAGCCTCTCGAATTTCAAGATGGCGGCCAAATACCAAGCAAAATGGCCACCAAAAAAATGATTTTCTGCCTGTATCACCTTAAATATCAATTTTATCAAAAATTGTGTTTTGACTGAAGTTGTAGAAAATTTAATTATCTATAGAAAATTATTTTACAAAATTTTCGGTACATGCAGTGGTTAAGGAGATATACTGTATTGATGAAAGGACCACTCGGCTGCCATCTTGAAAAAATAGCTGCTAGCGTAGTATTTTATGTTTAGTTCACGGAGAAGTAAAATTTACAACTAGAAAACGTCCGGTGAATACATTTGTGTCATATTTACTAACAAATGTAACAATGTATGCACCAAACACAGGTTAATTGCATAAATGAGTAATTGAAAGGATTACTTGGTTATATTGCACATTCGTTACAAATACCATTCATACGACATTATATATTCTACTAGCCAAGCTCAAAAAGGACTCTAGTTTACAAGATAGTATAACCCGAAGCTAGAAAAATTCCGTAAGTACAGGGTGTCAGATACACCCATAGAGATCGTCACTAAAGTGGATGCAGACTCATGAAGTGGTGCAGCAGCTTTCCTGTATAATGTTTTGAAGATGGCGTCCAAAAGTAGCGAACAAAAAAATAGTTTTTTGCTTCTAGCGCCTAAACCGTTCATCGGATCGAAAATAAATCTGAAGCCATGTTTCTTTAGAATAAAATTTTCTTTAGAAAATGCTCTTTTCATATTTTTCGTAAAAGTAACCCTTCTGGCCGAAATTCGTAATTTAAGTTCTTTTAGACCGTTTATGTTCTGTGCTGAAACCGTGCATATGTGTATTACAATTCCTGACTTTAAACAGTGGCAGTATAAGTTTTAATTAAGTTCCACTAACGTAATTGGGCTTAAATGAAAGGTGAAAATGTATGATTTCCAACAAGACTAATTTAACGATTTATTTTAATTAGGAGCTAAACTACGGCAGTTTATATACGTCGCAGCGCTTTGATTTTTGCGTTGGTTTACGACAAATTCCATCTTTAAAAACACATACAGACTCAGAGTAGCCATCAAGTGCTGGTGAACAACGAAATCATGACGTTTCGGTTCCAAGGTCGGAACCGTTTTCAGGTGAAGGGTTTAAAACATGTCAAACAACTTAAAAATAAAAATAAAAATTAATAAAATAACAGCAGAGCAGGGCCATGGAAATAAAACTTACAAGTCATAAGGATGCAAGGTTCCATGCTAAAAACTAAAACCAAATAAAATAAAAGTCGCAGAATTTGAAAGAATGTGCCAACAGTCACACCTAACTCACCCAAGTCTGCTTGTCGAATGAGAGAATATTCGGTCGGCTATGCTTTAAATAGTGGGTCCCTGGATTTTGATTGGTGGAAATGTGTTGATGCCAGCGTCATTGCATAACTTAATTTAGTCTTGTAGGTGATTGGCTGTAGGTATTAAGTGATTATGAACAGGTGGTTTGGTTAAATGAATACAAAGTGTTACGAAAACGTCATGATTTCGTTGTTTCACAGCACTTGATGGCTACTCTGTATGTTTTTAATAACTAAAGTGCGTTTTAACTTTCTGCTTTTTGCCATCTTTAAAGTGGTGCGGTAGCCGTCCTAATTCAGATAAATGAATGTGATTAGGCTTAGATGAAAGATGAAGATGTATATTTTCCAATAAGCATAATTAAAACGATTTATTTTAATTAGGAGCTAAGCTACGGCAGTTTATCTACGTTGTAGTGCTTTGATTTTTGCTTCATTTTATGACTAGTTCCATCTTTAAATCACTGCAGTAGCCGTTCTAATTCAGATAAATGAATGTCATCAGGCTAAGATGAAAGATGTATATTTTCCACCAGGAGTAATTAAAACAATTAATATTAATTAGAAACTACGCTACTACGGTTTTCTACATTGTAGCTCTGTGCTTCTGCGACATTTTACCACAAGTTCCATCTTTAAACTACTGCAGTACCCGTTCTAATTCCGATAAATAGATGTAATTAAGCTTAGGTAAAAGATGAAGATATATATTTTCGAACAAGGGTAATTAAAATGATTTATTTTAATTACCAGAAAAGCTACGGAGTTTATCCACGTTGTAGCGCATGATTTTTGCGTCGTTTACGACAAGTTCCAGCTTTAAACTGCTGTAGCAGCCATTCTAATTCAGATAAAAGGATGTAATTAGGCTTAGATGAAGATACATACATCTTCATTTTTTATTCAGCCTAATCACATTCATTCATCTGAATTAGAACGGCCACTAGTAGCAGTTTAACGATGGAACTTATCGTAAATCGATGCAGAAATCAAAGCACCACAACGTAGATAAACTGCCGTAGCTTAGCTCCTAATTAAAATAAATCGTTTTAATTACCCTTGTTGGCATATATATATATATCTTCATCTTTCGTCTAAGCCTAATCATATCCATTATTCTGAATTAGGACGACTACCGCACCCCTTTAAAGATGGAACTTGTCGTAAACCAATGCAAAAATCAAAGTGCAGCGACGTAGAAAAACTGCCGCAGTTTAGCGCCTAATTAAAATAAATCGTTAAATTATCCTTGTTGGAAAACATACATTTTCATCTTTCATTTAAGCTCAATTACGTTAGTGGATCTTAATTAGAACTAATATTGCAGCTGGTTAAAGTCAGGAATTATAATTTCACAACACATATACACTGTTTTAGCTATTAGCACATAAACGGTCTAAAAGAACTTAAAATAACTAATTTCTGCCAGAAGGGTTACATTTAAAAAAAATATGAATAGAACATTTTTCTGAAGGAAATTTTATTCTAAACATAAATGGTTTCCGGTTTATTCTCGATCGGATGAACGGCGCTAGAAGCAAAAAACTGTTTTTTGGTTGATATTTTTGGACACCATCTTGAAAACATTATACAGGAAAGCTGCACCACTTCATGAGTCTGCATCCACCCTAGTGACGATCTCTAGGGGTGTTCCTGATATCCTGTACTTACGGAATTTTTCTAGCTTTGGGTTATACTATCTCGTAAAGTAGAGCCCTTTTGAGCTTGGCTGGTAGACTATATCGTATCAATTGTATTTGTAATGAATGTGCAAAATAACCAAATAATCATTTCACTTATTTATGTAATTTACCTGTGTTTGGTGCATACATTGACACATTAGTTAGTAACCATGACACAAAGATATTCACCTGATGTTTTCTAGTTGTAAATTTTACTCCTCCATGAGCTAAACACAAAATACTACGCTGGCGGCCATTTTTTTCAAGATGGCAGCCAAGTGGTCCTTTCTTCAACACAGTATGTGTCTTTACCACTGCATGTACAGAAAATTTCATAGAATGTTTTTCTATAGGTAATTTAATTTTCTACAACATCAGTCAACACGATTTTTGATAAAATTGATATTTATTGATATTAAACGTTGTTTCGCCTCTGGTGATGTGGCTACTTTCGTATGGGTATTTAAGGTGTTCGTGAGACCAATATGCCAGCCCAGTTTGGTCTCCCTACTTGCGAAAGCACATAAAACACGTTGAGTCTGTTCAAAGATCGTTCACTAAGTATTTATCGGGTATGAGAAATAAACCATATTCCGAACGTTTACAGATTCTTGGGTTGGAAACACTTGAGATGAGAAGACTTAAGTTGGACTTGTCATTGACATATTCCATTCTCCATGGTCTAACAGGTATACCAAGAAATAATTTTTTCTTGTTGCGTGATGGAAGCGTGACAAGAGGAGATCGTTTTAAGTTAACTGTACAGCCTATCAAGAATGATTGTCAAAAATTTTTTTTCTCCCACCGTGTGGTAAACCCATGGAATGCACTTCCTGCTGATGTTGCTCAGGCTACATCTCTTGCTGTTTTTAAACGTAAACTCAATAAGGTAGATTTAAGTAAATATGTTAATACTTGTGCATAACTTTCTCTTTGATGACGGCTATTAGCCAGACTTTACTTTGTTTGTTTTCTCTTTTTTTTAATTTTTTTTTTTTATGACAAGATATAAGTGGATATTATTCCTTCTTGACCTTTTGTGTTATCACAAACCAATTATTATTATTGTTAGTATTATTTTAATATTTTAATTTTATATTATTTTAATTCTTATTATCTTTATTAAGATTGACAATAATGGTTTTGACCAAGTTTTAAACTGCAATGCATTTTATTCATTTATATATATTTTGTTAAATTTTATTATATTTTATTGTATTGCAGAAATGTTGACAACGATACCCGGCTTTTCCCTCCACTTGTCCCTCACATTTGGCGATGCCATCGGAGACCACTGTGTCCCTGGTAGATCTAACCTTGGTGGTAAGGCATTCGTGACCCCAACCCAACACCATATACCCTTCCTTTACAGCCGGGCAATTGTCTTCGTTTTAATGTTTTAAACTCTTAAACATTTGTAATTTATAATTTTTAGTTTTAACATCGGATGGCAGTCAGTGGCCACCAGGTCCTTGCCATTCCGGTTGCATTTGCAACAAACTTATACTTATACTTTAAGGAGATACAGGCAGAAAACCATTTTTTGGCGGCCATTTTGCTTGGTATTTGGCCACCATCTTGGATTTTCGAGTGGCTAATGGGCTCTTTTGAAACAGTGGGTTTCATTGAGAATATGTACTAACTTTCATGCTTGTTTCCTAACGTGAACGATTTTTACGAAAAATGCACTTTACGTGCCCACCCCACTATAAGAAAGAATGAATACTAACTTTTCTGCGTATTTTTTTACATTGAGATGTTTAATTTCTGGCGGTTTTGTTGGATTTTTGGTAGCTTTTGACCTTCCTGTTTCGATGATCTTAGGTTTAAATAACATCTTAGACGGTACCCAGTGATGGTGTTAAACACTACAGCAGAGTTACAAAACTAATAAAACTCTTAATCCCAGACGATAGTGATAACTAAGCATAGCAAAAATATATACAGATATCCATTTCCCTTTTAACGTAAGGCCTACAAAAAGTAGTCAGCGCTAATTAATTGCATTAGATGCACGTAGTAATTTAAGCCGACTCAACCCACCAGACTGTTGTTCCCTAGGGTAATTAAAAAGTTTTAGACAAATATAAGACCAGTTTTGGTCGGTTGAACTGAAAGCCTCGTGAACCTTCACGGCTACAAACCTCGTTATCTACAAATCTTGTAATGCAATGAGAATACTTATCAGATGGCAGAGCTTTTTACTCGAATGTGTGGCCAATCACGTATTGCCTTCATTACGCTCTCGCAACAGAGAAAATACCAGGCATTTCCGACCACCGTTAAGCATTCCATTCCAAACCGGAATTGTCGCCGTATATTGCACGGTCACCAATGCGATATTAACCAACAAACGAGTATTTATTTTCCACACCTTATCGTTTAAGTATTACCAACCGGAAAAAGCGTTAGGTAAAAAACACGCTAGTAAATACTGTACAAAGGTTAATGTAGGAGCCGCGTTACACACAACAAATGGTTAACACCCTAGTTAAAATGCAAATTTAGATGTTAATAACTATCTTTTTTTCTGTTAGGTGAGATCCTTTGTGCAAAGATGGTTATGTGAAGGTCATTGGTTTGAATGCTATAATTTCAGTTTATGACACCGACCAATAATATTAAACATCAGGTCGATAAAGACGATATTTTTAGTGCACGATAATTCTTTGCGCTTTGTCTCGTTAATTCAAGTCAAATTTCGTTTGTTGAAGTGGCTCAGTCCATTGGGATTGTTAACACGGCAACGTTAGTTTGTTTTCAGTATTTGGCGGCACAAACTGAGTTTTAGAGTTTTTCGGTGTTTCTGTTTGTCCAGTGTTGCCATGCCATGTGTCTCTGGTTAGGCCTAAGTGATAGTAAGGATTTGTAGTTAGGGCGGGCGCGTAATCTAGGGCCGAAGCCCCAATCAGACACTATTGAATTGAATTGAATTAATTTGCTAAAACTAGTGTAACACTTATTTCAAAATGTTATATCCAACAGAATTGTATGTTGAACATTCCACCGAGTTTCATACTCAATTTATACTCATATGCATAAAATACATTATTAAAATTTATCGCTCGCTACACAACTTTCTCAATGCTAAAAACACGCAGCGATATATCCCATATCCCCACAGTTTGGTATATCACCACACTAAACTGTGGCGATATGGGATATATCACCACACTAAACTGTGGCGATATGGGATATATCCCCACACTTGGCGATGTGGAAGCCATGCACAGTGAAGTGTGGTGATACGACATTGCCAACACTTTCATAAGGTAGAATTCCTTAATAAAACCATGCGAGTATAATTTTATTCTTTGTAAATGTTAACCTACGTAAGGGTTCGTAATAAATTGAAATCCGTGCTCTTTTATTAAGCAACAAAGATAAAAGCAACTTAATTCACTCAAGGTTTTATTAAGCACTTCTGCATTTCGAAATCTAGACAAGAAAATTAAATACTTCAAATGCTTACTACTCTCCTCCCCGCCCACAATAAAAAAAACAGCTGGCGACTGTAAATCACAAATCTAACGAACTTACTTCGGCCTTTCGAAAACACTAACTGACATAACGTATACGAAATATACATGAAATTTCATACGTTAAAATTAAGAGTGATGCTATTTCCCCCCCCCCCCCCCCCGAAAATAACTCACACAAGTTAGCGAGTTTTGGTCCCTAGCTGCCCACATATTTCACAAGAATACGTTACCGCTGAATTGTCATACGTAATATCCCAAGAGCTAAGGAAATTATCGATAATATTTTTCAACTCGAGTGTTTTGGCCCCTATAAACGCACGAGTGCTATTTAGGCAGACATTAATTTCACGAGTGCGTAGCACAAGGGAAATTATCTGCCAATAAATAGCACGAGTGAGTTTAATGGGCCAAAACACGAGTGTTGAAAAAATTTGATAATTTCCAATAGCTCGCGGGGTATTTAGTTAGAGAATTTCACGTCATATTTCAGTATTCAGCACTCTAAATTTCGTATGCAACATTTAAAAATTTAATAAAAGTCGCGCTGCCGTCCAAATATCGGCACGCCGATTGGCACTACGGCCCCCAGGAATAAAATTGATATTCGCCGCTGTTAAAGAATTTTTCATTGGTGCACACCTCCAAACTTTTTACTTTAAACAATTCCGTAATAATAAATTAATAAATGCAGTACATAATTTTATTTTTTCAAAAATTGCAAGAGTAAATTTAAAAAATAATCAAATACGGACTGTAATGGAGCGTAATAAATTTGAAAACGGTGTTCAGAATTTGTTGCTAGGTTACGTTGACGTTAGGCATAACGACACAGGCGGATTAATGGGTTTCGCTACCGACTTCTACGTGTGCTTGCAGGCGTTGCTAGGTTACGGAAATGAACGACACAGTGCGTATTTCGAGAGAAAGGCCTTCCGGACTGTTACTGGTAGGAAAATACATACTTTTATTTGAAATGAATTCAACAAACGTATCGTAACGTGTCAACTGTGTAACGTTTGAAGCGAGTGACTGCCAAAAGCGTATCAACTTCAGAAAGTGCTCGCCATGTTTTAGCATTACCAGAGATACTACTTATAGAGATACGAAACTGATTGCGATCGAGCGACACGTCTTGTGCGAAGTGCATGCCGGGAAAACGACGGAGCGACTGCCGCGCCCTCGCTCGATAATCCTGGGCAACTAGTTACTCGCAAGCCGCCTGTAGCACGTTATAACTTGATCGCGAAGATTCAACTTTGTTGATTTTATTGTTAAAATGATTGATTTGATTTGATTATTAAGTTATAACCATTACTGCTCTTGACAATGGTTTAACGAATGAGAAACAGTGGCTCATGTAGACAAGCCATCGCATGGAATTAAATTAAATTGAATTTATTAAGGGCATAGTTGCCCGAAGACATAAACAACTCTCTTTGGTCTCTCCACAAACATAAAACCTCGTGATCAAATCGTAACGTGGAACCACTTCCACAGCGGCTCCAAGCTCGTCCACCATCGATCTGTATATGTGGAAGGTTGTACTATCGCCAATGGTGTAAAAGGTAAATCAAGGTCGCCGTTCACGAAAATGATGTCAGTTTTTTTCCAAATTACGAGCCTCGCTCGCGCTGTTGCGCTCGCTGCGGCTAACTACATAACATCAGAAAACGAAACCAAAAACTTAGCCGTCTAACCTTCACGCGCCGGAATCTAGATAGGTCGGCCATCATGCTCGGAGCTTCTGCGGAAGTGGACCCAAAAAAAAAATAATAATAATGACAAGCTGGTTCCTAGAAAGACGCGATGTTGGTCCATTGTCCCGTTTGTTGTCGCACTGGTGTTTGTTTCGGTTGGTTCCCAAACGTTTTCCGTCAACAATACATGTCGTAATATTTCGTTTGTAACTGATTGTTACTACCAATCGACATTACCTTTTACACTGCCGGCCGCTCGCCTTTTTTCATTGATGTCTTGCAAAGAATGAACATGCTCGACCTTTTCATTGCATCCGTGCCATAAACATGCGCCTCCGTTTTCACTGATGCCGTGAAATGACTGCGTTCGCCACCTATGAAATCGCCCCTCATCTTCTACGGGAAGGGGGGGGGGGGGGGGGGGGGGGCGGGGGGATGTGGTTTAACGGCGCGTCGACAGATAGGTCGCCTATGGTTCAGTGCAAACGAAATGCATAGAATATGTTGTAGGGTCTGCGCTAAACTTTTTTTTCCCTTTTCCCTAGAGAAACTGAAATATTAATTCATTGTTATTGGGGAGGTTGTCTAAAATGCTAAGCATTCTAAATGGATGAAGCTGTTAACATCCCCCCCCCCCACAAAAAAAAATGCCTCCGCGCATGACAGATAAGGAATGAATGTGTTCGGACTTTTCGTCTCACAGACTATTCGTTCCCGAAAGATTTGTCCCGGACTGTCAAACTAAATTTTTTATTGGTGCAAAAGTCAACAGCCCTCTGGCAGTGGGTTTCCGGCAGTTGGGATTATGGAGACCTAGGATGGTTAGCATTCATGCGCACCCCCCCTCACGGCCCGTTCTGATTGCATGCCATTATTATAAGATGTACACCCGGGGGGGGGGGAGGGGGAGGAAACCTCCGCTTGAACAGATTGGTCAAAAATGCTACAATATTCTACGTGTTATCAATCATCTCCATCGAAAATGGATTTTTTTTTAAAGTTCAATGCAATCAGCGATGCGTTTTTTCGAGCCTGCGATTGAAAAGAAAAATCTACGCATTTAATACGCTTAGGTTGGAATGCACACAGCAAACTCATCATGTACGGAGCAAACTCAAGACAGCCAGGAAGGCCGAGGGGGATCTGACCACATAATGGGGTAGGGGGGGGGGAGGAGGTATGCCGGAACTAGCTAGATCTGGGTACAGCTAATGTTAAATATTGCTGTAGAGTTGCATTTCTGGCTAGCTGTTTGCTTGGTAGACCGTGTGCTCCAGCGCAGGGTGTAACCTAAATTTGGAAGTCTTATAAAATAAAATATCGTAAACGTAATATTGAAGTAAAATATCCTCTCTCTCCCGTGGTAAGTAATGAAACGAAATATTTTTATGACTCCACACCCCCCCCCCCCCCC